>CAMQGK010000634.1:11747500-11920000 GCA_947000775.1 Pterois miles
ATGATGGTACACATATTGGATGCATTGCATGTGGTTCAGATGAAGCCTATGTATTGGGACATAACTAAATGTTGTGGTTATATCTGAACTATGTATGCAACTTTCTAAGCTATAGATTGTTATGTTTTATTGCCTTATATTATTGCTGTGTTTTAGTTATTTTGTACATGGTTGCTTCCATATTCCTGTGATAGTGTAGACTTCACTGCGGTTGTACAGGACTGTTTCTGTTGCTGAGAGCGAGTTGGAGTCCCATTTATTTTGAGCACATACTAGCTTTTTAATGCCTACAAGCTCCCTCTGAGATCTAAGGCTTTCTAAGACCGCTTTAATGGCAGTTACAATGAAATATGAGGCCAGTTTCACGGCTGAACCTTAACGAATGCACACACACACATGCTGTGTCAGCACTGTGTTGCGTATGAGTATATCAGGATGGGCTGGGAGTGTATATTTTTAAGACATTCTTGTTCTACAGTAGACTCAGTGCACAGGGAAATGTCAACATGTAGGCAATAAATTTGCACCTACATATGCGTACAGTGTAGATAGCCCCGGGTTTCTTTTTCAGCCTGCTGCTTTAACATCCAGCATTGGCACTGGCTGTGTTTGAGCCTGTGTATTGAGTGTATGTTTAAGAGAGAGGGAGAGTGGTTTCCTAAGATCAGCACTGTGAGATAAAATGGATAAGAAGGCTAAACACATTAAATGGTAACCCTTTATTTTAAGGCCCAGACACACCAAGCCGACACCAAAGAACTAGCGGTGATGAAGACAGTCTGTTACGTCGCCTCACGTCGCCTTTGTCTTGGCCAAAAAAGTTGTGCTCGAACACACCGCAAAGACCGCAGCTGACAGCCAGTTAGCAGGCACATTCTGCTTCTGCATGAGAGGAAATATTTGTTATTCAAAAAGGGAAACTGGAAGACAGAGGACGGCGGACGTACAAGCAGTTGTTATGAAGCTGTACAGATGCTCACCTACGCCCCAAACAGTCCGACGGCTGCTCGTCGGCTTGGTTGTCAGGGCCTTTAGAGATTATTTGATTAGTTTGTCAACTAATCAATTAATCGCAAAAAAAAAAAGCTTCCTAAATGTGAATATTTTCTAGTTTCTTTACTCCTCTATGACAGTAAACTGAATATCTTTGAGTTATGGACAAAACAAGACATTTGAGGACATGACTTTGTGCTTTGGGGAATGCTGATCAACATTTTTCACCATTTTCTGACATATAGACCAAACAATTAATCGATTAATTGAGAATGAACATTATCTTTAGTTGTAGCTTTAGTTTGTATATTGGTCAAGAAGTTAGCAAGTGGATAGATCTGTCATTTGGTACTTATTATGGGATAACAGGAGTTTTCTTGATACAAAAGCTGCATATAAACCTAAGTACATTAAAGTGCACAAAAATTATTGTCCATGGTCTGAGTGAATGACGAAACATCCCTTCTCTGCTGTCGTCACATAACCTGCTGATACACTGCACGTCCTGGCTCTCAGCCAGTGGTGCTACTCTCCTCCTGTGACAGCCAAGTCTGCTTAACAGTCACCTTATTACTCAGTCCTGTGTTTAAAGCAACCGCTTTCAGTTTTCTATAATGTAAAATTAATGAATAAGGAGCATCTGAATCACCTGGCCTGAAATGAAATAGCTGTCTTCTGTAATGCCAAACATATTAACAGTAAATGGGCTCGCATTTGCCTGTAAACTTTAACATACTGACTCTGTCTTACTGTGTCTCTTGAACAGGACTTGGAGTTCCACGGCGTGATGCGGTTCTACTTCCAGGACCGGGTTGCTGGTAACTTTGCCACCAAGTGCATCAGAGTGTCCAGCACAGCAACAACGCAGGACGTCATTGAGACGTTAGCAGAGAAGTTCAGACCAGACATGAGGATGCTCTCCTCGCCTAAATACTCTCTGTATGAGGTCCATGTCAGTGGCGGTGAGTCCCAGAGCGAGGGGATAAGAGGGGATAATAACAGTTTAGTGGTTAATGTTAGCAAAGGGATGTTTATAATTAACTGTTAAGAATTTTAACCAGTTAACGCTATCAGTTAAACTTTAATAGCCCACCTTCGGCGCTTCCGCTTTTCTGGGTTTAGCTGCCCATCAGGAGTCATCAGGAGTGCTGCAACATCATGACTGCACGAGTTCCAGCATAGCCTGTTTCCATCATAGGCGGTTTAACCTGCTGTTCATGTAATCATCACGAACATCACCCACTGCCCACCTGTTTACCAGCTAACTGCCAGCCAGGGGGTGGCGGACCCCTACAAAACTGGCTCATGCAGAAAGTCCCTCAGCACACCTAGAGAGTACAGAAGGACCCTCCAGCTTACCAATCTTGCAAACTTCTGTCTATGGCCTACTGACAATCCGTGTTCGATCAGAACCTTGTTGTTCCCTGAAGGCCATTTCCCCCTGGGCTCCAACCAGGAATCCTATGACCTTCACCGTCTTCGTACCGGTCATAGCTGCGATCTGAGATACAACGGGCTGATAGTGGGCCACTTTCTTCACGGCTGATATCTGTAAGGTGTCCGACCCTGTCTCGAACTTTACGAGAGAGTACCTTAAGAGAGTCTGAGCCATTGTTGTTGCTAAGACATAGGAGCAGTAGCATTTATTCACAGACAAATAAACTGTGCTCACACTGCTACAGCTATGTTTACAGCTATAACACCACCAGTAACCCCACACTCACTGCCACCACACACTGTCTATAGAACACCTGCTAAAGTTACGCCGGGTTGACAAGAATACACCCCACCACCACACACACACTTGGTCTCTTGGCCACACACTCACTAAAGTTGCGCCATGCTCACTGAGTACGCCTGGCAGAGACAGAACTGAAAACATCGCTGCTAAATTGTGTGGTAGAGTAACTTAACTGGGAGAATACACGCAGCACCATGGCTGGTACAGTAACTCTCCTGGATGGATGAACCGGCGACTCCATTGGCTGTTTTCTCATACTTCAGCTGATAATAAATGATGGATTCAACCTGTTGCATTGACTTTTCATTGCCCCTGAGTGGGTTGTTTGGCACTAAAAATAGCACAACATTCTAATCTTGTTGGGTAATAATCGGTTAACGAGGGTTGGTTATCGGTTCTTATTTTTCATTTTTTAAAATTTTTTTCAAAATTAGCATCCCTATTGGAGAAAGTGATAATTTGAAGTAGTTGACACTCAGATGTCTGTGTATGTGTGTTAGAAGAGCGTCAGCTGGACCTGGACGAGAAACCTCTTGTTGTTCAGCTGAACTGGAACAAAGACGACAGAGAAGGACGCTTTGTCCTGAAGAATGAAAACGACATCCTCCCCAAGGTCGGCTACTCTCTCTGTTAATGTCTGTTAACCTGCTTGACTGTTAATTAATCGGTTTGCTACTGAACTGACTCATTCATTCATTCATTCATTCATTCATTCATTCATTCATCCATCACCTAAAAAAACAACCCCTAAAGCACCTAGAGCTAATGGTATCATAGCTTATCTAGCAAATCTTGATCCCTATTTTTCCTTTTGATCCCTATTTTTTTTTTAATAAATGTTATATTATTGCCGTATTTTTCGCACTATAAGGCGCACTTAAAATCGCCCAACTGTTTAAGTCAGACACTGATGATGAAGGATTTGATGGATTTGTGGAAGAGGAATGAACTGAAACTGTGTATTGTTTTGTATTTCATGTCTTACAACTGAAAAATGTTGAGTTATTGAAGTTATTGAGTTATTAAATGAACTGAATAAAGTTTGACTTATCCAACCGTTTTGTTTCACTTAATGCACCTTACAAACCGGTGCACCTTATAGTGCGAAAAATACGGTAATGTATTTTTATAAATAATGTTTTTTTTTTAATTAAAAATCGTATTTTGACTTCATTTTGATCTATAGTCAGTCAAAACGATTTCTATTAAATGTAAGACATGACTGACTAAATTAAAACTGACATCACACTTGATCAGATGTAACTTGGTACGATGATTGAGGAAGATGTTTTTTTTCCTCATTCAGTTCATTCATTTATTTATTCAGAAATTAGTATGTTATTACAAACTGAAGCGATCTCCTTGTCGTCTCTTAAAGTGCCTCACTAATTCCTCTTCCCCTCTCTACCAGAAGAGTCAGAGTAATGGTCCAGACAAGGAGAAGGATGGAGTGATTCAGAACTTCAAGAGGACTTTGTCCAAGAAGGAAAAGAAGAAAGAAAAGAAGAGGGAGAAGGAGTTCGCCCGGATCCCCGATGGAGACGAGCAGGCGCTCAGCCGGGAGGACGGGTAAGATGCACACGCTCACCGTCATCCATCTTACTGTCCTGCTCGTACATCCTCCTAGTCCTCAGAGAGGATCTTGTTTTTTTTAACAATGCCAAGAAAAGCCCTGAATGCTCCAAAAGAGGAAAGAGTTAGTGATTTAAACTTTGACCTTTCTACGCCTCCATCTATCTTCTTTTTTCTCTCTTCTCCCTACTTCATTTGTCTCTCTTGTTTTGTGTTTTAGGGAAAACAGCCGTCTGGCAGCAGAGGTTTACAAGGACATGCCGGAGACCAGCTTTACCAGGACAATCTCCAACCCAGAGGTGGTGATGAAGAGGAGACGCCAGCAGAAACTGGAGAAACGCATGCAAGAGTTCATGAGCAGCGATGGGCGGCCCGACTCAGGTAATTAAACTGTTTGTGGAGCTCCTAATGACCCCTTAAAAAAACTTGTTACACACCCAGACCATTTCCTTCCAAACACAGCTGGAGCTGTGACCATCCAATCATGCAGAGTTCACCGTAGGCTCCTGAGATAGAATAGTGTCGAGGCATAGATCCAGATAAAGGTATGAAGAAACGTTCCCTGGGGCTTAATGGAATTCATTATAATGAAATAGAGGAATAGAGGATTTTTAACCACCAAGGTTTATTTTGCAACTGGCCATGTGCCCAGATGCAGCACCTGAGCAAGACGGGCCTTAGTCTAGGAAGTAATGAATAGCATGATGATTCCTTTGTAAGGGCTCCAGAGCTTCTCCGCAGAGACTGGTGAACTTGTTATAAGGACAACCATCTCTGCAGCACTTCTGAGTAAAAAGACGTGTAATGGCCTGCCAGACATTGGCAAAGAGCGCTTAAAGCAGCCTGAGACAAATAGGAGTAAAATTATTTTGTTAGATGAGGCAAAAATGTAACTCATCAGCTTGATTCCAGACCTCTGAATCACTGCCCACGTATCTGATTTGTTCAAATAGATTTATTGTTGTTCTCACTTGTCCAGGAGTTGGAGAAACACTTGATCAATCACAATTTAGTAGGTAGGATTGAGAATAGGGATGTCATCTTTCTAGCCACATATTAGGGCTGCATATGTATCCAATATTAATCGTCATCATGAATTTGGCTTCCAGTAATTAAGTGAACATGATTGGCTGTAATATTGATGGTGCTTTCTTACAATGCATCAAAATAAGGACAATAAATAATCGTATTTCCAGTATTGATCAACTTTATCGTGACTATCATTTTGACCATAATCGTGCAGCCCTACTACGTTGATTGATGCAGCTGTATAGACTGTTGTATGTAGATTTATGCACCGATCAGCCATAACATTAGGACAGCATGGGCACCCTGACCACAATGTGTCTACACAGCTCCAGGCACAACAGACTGTGATGCACTGTGTGTTCTGACACCTTTGTTTCTGAACCAGCATTTACATTTTCGGCAATTTGAGCTACAGTAGCTATTGTATTATTGTAGTATTGGATCGGACAACACGGACCAGCCTTCGCCTCCCACGTGCATCAGTGAGCCTTGGCTGCCCATGATCCTGTCACTGGTTCACCAGTTTTTCTTCCTTAGACCACTTTGGTAGGTCCTGACCACTGCAGACCGGGAACACAAGAGCTGCAGTTTTGGAGATGCTCTGACCCAGTCGTCTAGCCATCACAATTTGGCCCTTGTCAAAGTCACTCACATCCTTACGCCATTTATTCTGCTTCCAACACATCAACTGCATGGACAAAATATTCACTTGCTACCTAATATATCCCTCCCACTGCCAAGTGCCATTGTAACAAGATTATCAATGTTATTTACTTCACCTGTCAGTGGTCATAAAGTTGTTAATGTTATGGCTGATCTGTATGTATAAACAACAACTTTTAAATCAACATATTTGCTCCTGTTGCCCCCCAAGTAAGAGAGTGCAGACCTTGGCAAAAAACAGTAGCTCACATCACCCGGCTGGTACCATCCCTACTGATGGAATATACAGGGACGCCCCACAGCAGGAGGAGCTGAACTAACTGATCAAAAGTGAGGGAACAATAAGTGGAGCCAAATATAAAAACCTGCTCTCAGAGTGAATGACATCAGGCAAAGAATCAGAGCTAGTCTGGCTTCACCGCAAGTCTGAATGTCCTTGTATGGCGTCAGGGAAACCTGATGTGAACCTCAGAGAAAATCTGCAGAGCGACCCGAACATTGCAGTTCAGTGCCACTCCTTCAGTGTGACGGAGCTCGAGAAACCTGAAAGAGGCAGCTGGTACGGGTGTTCTGCAGCTTTAAGCACCACCAGTAGTGTTTATTCAAAGTACTGAATGGAAATTGGGTATTCACATGTCTTATTTTAAAATAAAATAGTAAAATGTATTCCCACTGTCCGTCCCTGATGATTCAGTTTACATCAGCTGGTCCACAGAAGACCATATGTTGTGGAAACATCTCACACTGACATGTTTACACACACTAAAAGATGCACGTACATGTTGAATGATGTTCAGTGACTCAAGCATTACCTAATCACTCTGCCAGACAGACAGATGGACCAGCGAACCAACTCTAAAAACAACTTTAACCACTGTCCCACACACACACACACACACACACACACACACACACACACACACACACACACACACACACACACACACACACACACACACACACACACACACACACACACACACGATGGGACAGGATGTCTTGTGGTTAGACAGTGACGTTCTCCCAGCAGCTATTTTAAAACAAGCTCATTTTATATAATGCTTCTGAAAACCCTGTTTGCTTTGCTGAAGACTCTCTTGTGGGATTTACAAAGGTGATCATTTCTAGTTGACACATCACGGTCACACGGCTCCCTGTGCTGCCAGATAACAGTGTGGTACATTATATATACTTTCAGAGCACTATACTCCATCTACTGGTTCTACCTTTTTAAGAAAAATGTAACCCAGCACTTCAGATTTCCTGTCATCTGTCAAGTCAGTATCCTTGTACAGATTTATGTCCAGGAGTACATTTGCTGGAGAAATGATCATTAGCATTATTGATCGGTACGAATGGTGCTAGAGCTGGAAGACCTATTATGTTCAGATCCTGGTGGATTTAGTTACACAGTGTGAAAGTGATTTCAACCTTAAAGGGATGGTTTGGGTGTTTTGAATTGTATGAGGTATGTATGTATTACCTACAATAGGTGGAGATTGTTGAAACAGACAGGAGTACCAGCACAGGCGCAAAGCAATGTACTGCTGTGGACGGGGGCAGCAGCAAAGCATATTTTAGAATTTAAACCGTTATCTATGCTCTCTTCAAAACCACCAGACTCCATTGAAAAAAAAATCAGTAATTTTACCTCGCAGAACACAGCAGTTGCTGGTCTACTGCTATCAATTGGTTGGTTTATTTGTGTTATTTTGTGACTTTGGTGTTTTTAAAGGGTTAGTTCAGATTCGCCGAAGTCGCAAATCAACCCTTTCACATAGAGATACATCCATACCGAAGATCCACTGTTATACCGACTTTGCTTTTTCACACTGGACCAAAAATGGTGGGCATGATGCCACTCCGGTGTGTGATTTTTAGATAGCACGCCAGCATCATGGGAGCAAAAAGGGCGTGTTGTTAAACACAACAGCACCGACGTGTTTGGATGACATTTTTTGTCCTGTGTTTCAAATATGTAAGAGACTTTTCCAATCCACGGGGACATAGCTTAACCTTTTTTGCATTTTTGGGTCCAAACAGTCAATTTTAAAATACAGAATTACACTTCTAGTGTTGGTGGAAATAATAACCTGTCCTCTTATTTGTTATCAGGGTGCAATGACTAACAAAATGTGTGTTCTTCCCTGCAGGTGGCACTCTGCGGATATACGCTGACAGTCTGAAGCCCAACATCCCGTATAAAACCATCCTGCTCTCCACAAGAGACACGGCCGACTTTGCTGTGGTGGAGGCGCTGGAGAAGTATGGGCTGGAGAAGGAGAACCCCAGAGAGTACTGCATCGCCCGGGTAATGGCGCAAATCTTAATACAACTCCTTCACATTTTACCTTTGAGTACCTCATCATATAAACACACCTCCTCCACCATAGTACGTACCAAAAACATCACATTTGTTCTGTTCCTGTCCAAGTTAACACAAGTTAAACTACTTTTTGGATAATTTCCTTTTTGTGACTCCAAGTCCCTCCAGCTGCCGGGGATGCCAGTAAACTGATGTTTGGCAACAGATGTCACATTTAGTATACTCATATTTGGTCGCAGCACCTTATTTGTCATGATTTGACATTCACCAAATTCAAAGTGAATTTATTTTGGAGTATACTGCCAGCCATGGCCCACTTCTTAACACCTAATAAACATCTATCTATCTCCCTGTCTCATCAATAAACACCTCCATCATCTTTCTGAGAGGCCGTGTGCAGAGGACAGCCAAGGTCACGGTCACATGCATAAGAACACACACACACACACACACACACACACACACACACACACACACACACACACACACACACACACACACACACACACACACACGCACATCAATGCACACACTCTTCACTGGACAGGCAGATTGAAACAGAATGCTGCTTGGCACTAAAACCTTTGGGAGGAATGCAATTCAATTGCTTTCAGACTGAGTGCTATAGCAGCAGCAGATGCTCTATGCCTGTGTGTGTGTATGTGTGTATGTGTGTGTGTGTGTGTGTGTGTGTGTGTGTGTGTGTGTGTGTGTGTGTGTGTGTGTGTGTGTGTGTGTGTGTGTGTGTGTGTGTCTGTCTGTCTCTGTCTTTCTGTGTATGAGTGTGAGTGATGGTGAACTTGGCTGCCCTCCCCACAGCCTCTCCCATATCTATCCTCTCAGATGGACTCTGGCTACGGCCAATCATATGAAATAACTGCCGCTCCCACAGCCAATACAGTGGAAGACTCTCCAGAGACCACACACACACACACAAACACACACTGTTGATAGTCAGTAGCAATTTGCTGATGAGACTGAAGCACAGGGAAAGTCCATTAGGTTAGTGAGCATGAGGAATAAGCAGTAGTAGCATGTCAGCTTGTGTGTTTGTGTTTTTTTTTTTGTAGGGTGGAGGCCTGGGAAGAAATGTAGGACAGCTGTAGACTACAGATAAATCTCTGCGAAAAAATACAGCAAAATTATAATATTACAAAGCTTGAGAAGAACATACTAAAATCACTTAAAAATGTATGTTCTGGCATATAGGAGTCCTCTCCATTTAAATCCAGTATATGCTGTATATTTCAATGTGGTAAATTAACATCAGTCATCTTTTTTCTTTTTGCAAATCTGTCCTCCTCACTATGATTACCTCAGTAACAGTAGTGTTCCCTTATAGCATTGGGTTTAAATCTGAAATATTGCCAAATAGGTGTGTTTGGTTTTCTCCACACCATATCCTCTGCCATCTCTCAGTCTGTCAACTCCCTCATGTCCTGTGTGTGAAATATGACGCCTGCTACTCTGAGCTGGGACTCCGTACAGAGCAGACATCACTTTAAGTTTGTAGCGTCCCATGTTGTATTGATAACATGCCGCTGATATGCAGGTAACTCAACATATTGTTTTTTTTTAGTTTCTCCTATTCTAATTTGAATATTTGTCTATAGTGTGTGTTCCCGCATTCAACATTAACCATGACCCAATGTCCCATGGCAACAAAAAGCTACTCTGTGGCCACCAAATATCTGCTGTAGGTGATCCCCTGTGGGTATCAGGTCTCTCTTGAGAAAGAGACTGCATGTCTCAGTGAGATTACAGCATTCATGTCCTAACCATAGGATGTCTACTGAATGCGATGCGAGTGAGCACCAGCGACAATCAGTTCGAATGCATTGACTATTGTAGTGTCCTAACTGGCCACGAGCGACACAGTGCAACTGATATTTTGTCGGACACTTTGGTTCTATATATTTCTGAATTTTTAATTTAATAAATAATTACATATTTTCAATCTGTTAATGTCATAGTTAAGGAAGGCTATGTTAAATTGAGTTAAATTGCCTTTTTTATGTGGTGTGTAGCATGGGACGGCTACAACTTGCATTTGCAATCCTGTGTTGTAAAATGACAAGTATATTACATGAACCTTAAACAATCTCTCTGACACACTACTTAATACAGACCCCGAAGCCTCCGGACATGAGAAACATTTAAATGTTCAATTCTGGATCTGTGATCTTTTGCTATCTGAAACAGATGAGTATTGAAAGTCTCCTGGGTTGTCAAAGTGCATCCAAGAAAGCAACTCTGAGCTGGTCACTTGAATGATTTGGTATATTTAGTTGCTTAAGTGACCAATTTGTTTTCTGTCTTTTATTCTTTGCAGCAGGATGATAAGTCGGGAAAGGAGGTGATTCTAGACGATACTGAGTGTCCCCTGCAGATCTTCAGAGACTGGCCTGCAGACAGAGGTAACACAGACACGAAGAAACATGCGAACACAAACGATCCTTCTCAATAAATTGCTTCTCTCCTACTCATTTGCTCTTCTGTTGGTTGCTAACGCCCCCTCCTGCTGCCTTACAGTCATTACAACTCTGTTAGTAGCTCTTCACCTCTTGTTCTTATGGCATCATTTTATTGTTCAGCACCACAGAGGAGTTGGGTTGTATGCATGAGCACCAGTTGTACAGACTGGTGCTACACAGATAAGACAAGATAATCCTTTATTAGTCCCACAGTGAGAACATTTTAAGGATTACAGCAGCAAAGGGGAACAGGACAAACAAGAGGCATCGGTAAAAAACAAAACATGATATTATAAATAAACAAGTAAGCAATAAAAATATAATAAGTAAACTGTAAAAACAAGATATACAAGTTAAAAAGTTATTAACTGTAAGAAAAGTACAGCAGAGTTAAATTAGGAAATTAAAGAGAAAAAGCTGAGTGGTAAGCTGGAGCTGCTTTAACAGGCTGCCACTCGTGCGATGCCGGAAGTCAGACATTTCAAGAAAACTATCCATGATTTACCAAACAATCTTTTTCTTGACATTTCTGTGACATACTAAAGATTTTATATCTGATCTCAGGAGCGCTAGTGTTCCAGCTGAAGAAGAGACCCCCCGACTACCAGGGGAGGAAGGGACGGAAGGTGGACGATAAAGGCCTGCGAGGGAAGGAGGGCAGCAGCAGCTCCCTGCCACCAGAGAAACTGCCTTACCTGGTGGAGCTGAGCCCAGGTAGAACCACAACACACAGCACCATAACGTCAGCTCCTGTAACTGAGACGTATTGGTATCCATCGTTCGGACCTGTAACAGTAGTAGCAGCTGCTCTGATGACCTGCCGTGACAGGTAGTGGCCAGCAGGCGGCAGTGTAGGTACAGTAAATACCATTCAGGGTTACTCAAAGTTCACTCACCCTAATGTGAACGAAGCACATGTGTTCTGTGGTTTCTGTTCCTACCAGCACAGGATTCCCTCACTATATAAAAACCATAGCAGGAGGTCAAGAGTCACTGAAGTCTGTATCGGAGGCATCTCTTAGAATGAGCTGCTTTACCTGTGGATCATGGTGTACAGTATACTACTTCAGCTTTGTTTTGAATCACAGATGTTAATGCAATATAAGCCACAAAAGAAGCCCTTTGCCAGTGCATCACATACCTTTTTACGCGTTTCTTAATGATACTCATTTATGGCAACATCTTTTAACTCTAGCACTACTAGTATTAGTTACACAATTCCCCTTAAGGCATGTATCAGCTAGCATCAAAGAATTAATTACGAGGGAAATATTTGCCATTTTCTCAAGAGTAAAGTCAAGTGATGTACGATGAGGAAAGTGATTATGGATCAAATTATTTGCAGCTTCAAGAACTGACATATACTGTAGATCTGTATTAATCTAATGCAGAGCTCAACTTACTTTAAGACTGAGCAAAAACTCTAAATGTTGCAAATGTAGTGACCTAGTTTAACAAGATGAACTGAATCCTTGAGGTACAGTTGCTGATATTAGACTGTTTTCTGAACGCTTTAACCCTCTGAACAGTTTTTTTTTTCTGAACAGGTATTTTTTTTTTTTGCTCCTGTCAGATTTAACTTTTTCACTGCAATATACAAGTCTTGGATCTCTATGGGAACGGCACAATCATGACTAGAATTAGAGATAACTTAAATGTCTTTTGTGCAGTATAACACAGATAAAATGAGGGCTCCACATGCTTTACATATGGAACATACAGTACATAAAACCTCTCGTTGTCTCTGCTCTGTGTAAACAGCCTGCAGTCAAAGTGTTACTGAGTTTTTGTGCCTTAGCCAGTTTATTCATGGCTTCACAGTTGCACCGAGGAGTACAAAATGTAGATAGATAGATAGATAGATAGATACTTTATTGATCCCAAGTTGGGAAATTGTGGTGTTACAGTAGCAGGTTATCAGCACAATATACAAGAGAGAATATACACAACTATGTACACATAAAAAAGGGAATATGCACATCTGTACGAAGTGTGAAGTATATACAGACAATCTTGTTATAAAACTAATCTAATTCTAAGAAATGTAAACATTATACACTATAATAATAAGATAATAAAATAATAAAATAAAATGATAAAATAAAATGATATGATATGATGATATAGTATATAATGTAATGTTGTATAACAACATGATATATATGTATGTATGTATGATACATGATATGTATGTATACGTATATGTATGTATACATGATATGTATGTATGATACATGTAATATATATATGTGGAATAGATATATAGAGCTGTGGTATAATAATATAATACAATATACACAGCAATACACAATATAACATAATCTAATATGTATAATGCTCTATAATACACCTAACCAACAGTAGCTGGGGGTCTATTAATCATACTAATATATAAAAAAATATAGAAGAAGTATAGAATAGCACTCTAGTCTAGTACTCTAGTACTCTAATGTTAATTACAGGATGTAATTAGTGCAAATAGTTAAATTTTGGCAAATTTTTAAACTCGAATAATTTAAAATTAATTTTAAAATAAATATGTATATATTATTTAAAGATTTCTAAGACTTGTAGAATACAGTGATTTTGATGAAATATCATTATTCCAAGCATAGATTTTTTTTTTTTTTTCCCTGACGAAAGTGCTTGCTACACATGATTCTGCCAAAGATGGTCAGATTAGCTGATAATTTCTGTTGTTAGAGTTTCTGGTTATGATAAATGATGTAATTTTGGCAATTTAATTTTTAATTTTTCAAATGTTTCAGGGGGGAACAAACTTAAAAAAACACCTTATGATGTTGATGTATGTAATTCAATTCTAGATTTAATTCGAGATTATTTATATTCGTAATATGATGAGGTGAAGAG
Source organism: Pterois miles (assembly GCA_947000775.1). Lineage (NCBI taxonomy): Eukaryota > Metazoa > Chordata > Actinopteri > Perciformes > Scorpaenidae > Pterois > Pterois miles. Next base: position 11,761,170 of record CAMQGK010000634.1, read on the forward strand.
CAGAAAATGTTTCCATGATCTAAACAAAGATATCAGGACTACAACTGAGCTAACTGTTAATTGTATAAACGCACGTCCTGTGAGAAATGGAGGAAAATCACTGTCTGAATTAGAAGTAGATTGAGCAGGTTGAGAGATGTGGAGTAAAACAAAAGGTAAGTTGCTAAACTCCTGGAATGCATCAGATAAATCCCTGTGGAGACATTATTGTGATACTAAAAACACCCAAACCTATCGAGCATTTTGGAAACACCTGAGTCTTGCTGAATGTGACATTATCCAGCCCTAACAGCTTGTTTCTTGCTACTGATCCCTCTCTCTTTAGCTCCCTCTCTGTCTGTCGTATGCCTCGTTCCATTAACATCGACTTCATCCACTGTCAGGTTGACGGGTCATTTGGAAAATTTATTTGGTGGCTCTCCTAAGTAGTGGGTGCTGGGTTTGTGTGTGTGTGGGGTGGAGAGTGAATGTGTTCCTGCATCCCTGATAACTAATTTAGATCAGTGCAGTGGCTAAGATTAGTATGTATAAGGGCCCGTGTCCACCAAAGTGTTCTTTCCCAGCTGAAAACGCCAGGCGCTCTTCTGAAAACTCTCAGCTGGGAGCGCTTGAAACCGCTTTAGAGGCGCAGCGTTTTTTTCAGCTGAGACACTTTGGTTGCACCTGGTTGCTATGATACGGAATATCCGTAGTAAAGATGTCGGTACCGTCTGCACTCGGCACAAGGTAGTACTTCCTCTGTATAAAGGGAAGGCTGAAGCATGTAGGGAGAGAGAGAGGACTGACCCACAGGTTCATCAGATTTTGTGGCAAAGAAACATCTTATTCGGTTCAGATTCAATTTTATTATCCAACATGGGGAAATTTGTTTGGTCTAGTGCTCCCGACATGAGGACAACATAAAGTCCACAATAGTATAACATACACAATAAGACCACAACATACTCATCATTTAAACACTTTTCTTCGCATCTTTGTGGTAGGCTGTTTGTCCCGCCCCTACTCCACTGGGATTCGATGGCAGGGTCAGAAGTGACAGTGACGAGCGTAGCGTTTTACACAAAGTAGGAAAATTTTTCAGCTGACAAAAGAGACGCTCTGCGCCTCATCACGCTGGTGCCGGTTTTTACCATAAAGTGAATAAGCGACGTTCCCGTTGCAAAGCATTAAAAACATTCGCTGGCCTCAGGAAAATGCTTTGGTGGAAACAGCCCCTAAGGCTTAAGATGGAAGAAATGGTTGCAGCTTTGGTTTATCACAGCTCAATCCATCGTACTCATCTAGAACGGGGGCTTAACTGATAAGCACATTTTTGTTTGAGGTGTCCTGTAGTTACATATTTTTGTAGGTGAATTATTCCTTTAAAGTTAATTTAGGATTGGCATTATATCATAAATGGCTCTCAGAATGTTCCATGTGTGTGTTTGAATGCCTCCATTCAATTAATGGGTTAACAGTTAATGGTGCATTTTTCCTCCTTGCTGCATTTTCACCCTCTGCTATGTCTGTTTTCTTTCCCACCTTTTTTTGGCATGGTGTGTGTGTGCGCGTGTGTGTGCGCGCGCGTGTGTGTGCGTGTGTGTGCGGGGCCTTGTGCATGTGTCCTACCTCCTTACCTACCTGCCTGTTTGCCTAGGGCGAGGGAATCACTATGCCTACTACGCGTATCGGCACCACGAAGGTAAAGGAATCCACCACACCTCCTCTGTGTCTGTTGCAATGGCTGATGGGATTGTTGGGAGGGTGTGCAGTGCGTAGATGTACTGTATATACATAGATACCACTGTGGCCGCTTCAGCTGCCATATTGGCATACAAGGGGATGGGGAAGCTGGCGTTTTTCTGAAAGCTAACATTAGCTTTGGTCGAGGATTAGCTAGCAATAACAAACGTCAGCTAGCTCTTATCTGATGACCTACAGAAGCAAATGTCTTGTAAAGCTGGGACTTCAACTGTAATGTTGGTGATGTGAAAAACTCTTACAGGAAAATGTGTTATGTGAGTATGACTTTTTAAAGCCATGTCAGCATACAGACCAGCTAGTGATCCACGAACCGGAAGCAGTAACATAACGTTACAGAACGGATTTTCACTGAAAGTATTTTGTGTGGGGGAATCTAACCTAACTCCGCATAGATTATAAACACTTGAGAAATCAGTTGAGACACGTCAATGTTGGCAACTGGTGACGTTGACCTATGATCCAAAGGCCAGTGCGGCATCTACGTATATACTGTATATCTATCGTGCTGTGACCCTCTGCATTTTGGAATAAATGTGCGTAGAGAAGATTTATACCACTCAAATGTTTGTATGATAAATATGAAGTTATAGCCAGTTAGCTTAGCATGACTACAGGAACACATTGCGTATTGCAAAGGCACACCAGCAGATGGTGGTAATGCAACACTTATGGATGCCTGCTGCCATAAAACTCAACAGAAGTTAGGGCAAGGCCGGATGTATGTGTACGCCGTGCCTTTCAGTATTTTCAGGAACACGGCGGGCGTGGCGCCAACGTTCATGTAATGCATTTAATATTCAACACGTTTGTGAGACAAGTTAAATTAATAAACACTAAACCAAAAACAAGTGGTGGATTGTAATGTGTCATCAGCTTAGGCTTGTGATCGGTTGGCTGAACGGGTGTAACCCTTTACGTACTTGTCGCTGCAATGTTACTGCTTTCATTCACCACATTTTCCCTGAAATGTGATTCGGTCTTGAGATGGGAAATTGGTGGCACAGATTTCCCCGAATATTGATCCGTGCACCTATTCACACATGACCCCATACAGGAAATGTTCCTTAACATTTCAGGGATGCACTGCATGTGTGAAAGGGGAATTAAGATTATCCAACCGGTTGCTGGTATTAAATTGAATCATATTCACCATACAGACATGAGAGTGGTGCTAATGTTCTCATCCAACACTCAGCGAGAAAGCAAACATATTTCGCAAATTGTCAAACTATTCTTTTTGATAAGATTTAGGACATTATTACACTTTTAAGAAAATAAAAGCTGCAGAAAAAAAAATATGTCTCAGAGACTTTCTAAAGTACTTTTTAGAAGCATTTAATTACTTAATATGAATTTTTATTGCCAGTCATAGTAAAATTAGTCTGAGACATAAAACTTTTCTGAAAATAACATTACATTCTTTAAGATTTAAGAGTTTCCACTTGAGGAAGTACTTCAGTGAATGTCTGTGGTAGTAATTACACTGTAAAAGATTTTTTTAAGCAAAGATATGCTATAGGAAACTTTAAAATCAAGCACTCCTATAATCGCATTAGTATACTGAAGTGTTAGCATGGAGCACAATATTACTTAACTTGTTTTGATCTCGTAGATACATTAGTATATCCGTGATCTCATACCAAAGTTGCCAGTGTCTTCAGTAAAAGAACAAGCTGTGCTGGCAGCCTTGTTATATTAGCTGTTTTTCTGTATTATTTTTAGAAGGTGGTTCTGAGGTTTTTCTGATACCCATTCATTCATTTTTCCCAGATTTTTTTTTTTCTCCACAGAAGCCAACGCTCCCTCTTTTTCTTTGGTGAACTAATATGCTGCTTTGCTTTTTACTAAACTCCTATTTACTAATGATCAATAATTGCTCTGCAGCTCCACCAGCCTCCCATATATGTTTGCCACATTAAATCCCAGCATAGTCCAGTCTGTATTGGCTCTTTGTGTTCAAATGATAGGTGGATGGATTATAAACGTGTGTGTGAGGTGAGGAACGTCACGTGACGCCAAGCGCTAAATGTGAGTGTGTGTATGTGTTTGTGTGTCTAGACGGGTCGGACTCACGGGACAAACCGAAGCTGTACCGGCTCCAGCACAGCATCACCGAGGTCGGCTCAGACTGCACAGAGGACGGGGCCATCCAGGTAACCACATCATGAAAACACTCACACTTGTTTAAAGTCAAACTGGAATCTGAATTCTTCTCGCTTCATGTGTAGATTAATATAAACGCTTCCATTTTTCAAAAGAGTATAAAATCATGTGTAAACATTTGGAGAAACAATATCTAAATTCTCTGGGTTGGTCTGGAAGCTATCCAGGTGTTAGACATTACTTTTTACTTGTGTTATTCCAACACCTGCTACGTCAGATCCTGCACGCTAAAGGACGAATTCAAAAAGAATGGATGCTGCTATCTGCCCCGTCTCAAGGTCGAATTCACAAAATGATATTACAGCACAAGCTGAGTGCAATTTTCATTTTTTTTTTTCTTGCGTGTGATTGCAATTATCGATGTGGCAAAGTATAAATGCGCTTGAGGCCAATGTGTTGGTGGTGAGGAGTATGAGTCGGCCTGAGTTACATTGCCACCACTAGCATCCAAACCTCCCAAAGACAATGGAGAGGCAAGGGAAACATGTAAGCCCAGGATTTGGGAAAAGTGTAAAATATTCTTTTTTTTATAATAACCTTTCATTCATTTTTTTCTTGTTTTTTTTTCCCCTCATATTTTCAAAAACAGCATGTAGGGGAGCTTTATTAATTTATTTTTCATGACACAACTGTCATTTCATCCATACATCCTACATCCCTTGAGCAGAGCAGGACGATGCCTTTGATATACATCTGATAAAAGTGTGCTTCTGTTACCAACTCTCTGATAATTTCGCTGTAACTGTGTGTGCCTATTAGCGCCGATCATTGTGAATTGGGCTGTTTTTGCAATGCGGCTCATTTTCATAGAAAGGGGACGATTTTGTGCCAGATATACTATATGCATATTACCCAATTTAAACATGCAAATAACTATGACTGTCCTCCACCAAAGAAATTCTTAGTCGACTAACACTAATACAATTTCATCGACTAATTGGTTATTTGTTTTTAACAACAGGTGTGTGTAATGTGGAGAAGATAAAGTTTCTTTGCAAAAAAAAAAAAAAAAAAACACCAATCGTGTGTTTATCAGGAGTGTAATCAGCTGCCTCTATTTTATGGGTCTAGTTGAGGTGATGGCAAATACCCAGACTGTCAGAAAGCTGGTGTTTGTAGCATGAAATTGTTTTTCCTATTAATTTTGTGTCCTTTCACTAATCAAAACAAACACCATACATTTTTTGTTATCAAATTTTTATATTTCAATACTGGAAGTTATTTAAAATATCCCCTCCCGTCCCCCACCCTAGATGGCACTGGGGACCTGCAAATTTAGCTGCAATATGCCAGTGACATTATTTTACTACCACCATTTGCGTATGTAGTTGCTGGCAAATTGCTTCTGTGAAACGGGCCCTTGTAACCTCACCACTGCATATGTTAACTTGTAGTTCAAGTCACATCATGGAGTAATGTACTGATTAACACAGAGGAGGAAGTGTGCCCGCACCAATCAGATTACAGCATGGAGATTGTTGGTTGATACCAAACGTTCATGCTCGCTGTTGATGCTCGGGGTGCTGTCCCTGGAGAACAACAAACACAATTTAAACTTAATCTTTTTGGTAAACACAATTTCAAGTAAGTACATAAGCCAAAACAAACAAAGACATAAACTGGTTTCTTAGGAAACTAAACATAAAATTTCTGTTTGACTTTAAAGTGGAGCTGCTGTAATATACAGTATGTGTAGTTTTGCTGACGTATCTGCTGTTGTTTGTCCCCAGCTGCTCGGTCCAGGGATTCTGCCGCACCACTGCAACCTCATGCACAGCGAAGGCATGGTGACCGTGACGCCGCACGGCCCAGACGCCGACACCTTTGTCGACGGGCAGCGAGTCACCGAGACGACGGTGCTGCGTTCAGGCTCCACCCTCCAGTTCGGTTCTGCGCATGTCTTTAAGTTTGTGGACCCGATGTTCGACCAGGGAGGGAAGAGAGAACCGGCCGCCATGATGAGGGGCCGACACAAGTCTGGGTAAGCCACTTTCTTCTGCTTCTCATCCTTCCAACGTACTGTTTTCTCAAGGGTTGTTGTAGACGAAGGGAGGAGAGGTTGAGGTTTGGAGATGGCTGGCAGAATGAGAGATGAAGGGAAGGAAAACTGGGAGGAGGGAAGTGTTGGGGTTGGACCGACAGGGAGAATGAGGAAATGAGAGGAGAGGAAGAGCGGAGGTCTGGGGTTATGGCAGGCGGTCTACCCTCTAATCTGATCAGCGTGGCGTTGGGTGTGGCCTCCTGCTCGCTGTCGTTTCACACAGGAGAAAGACAGAGGAAGCACATCAGATAAGAGGAGAAGGGAGTGTGTGAGCTGGTTAGGGATGAGTGAAGGACAAGAAAAGAGGTTTTGAATTTGAATTGAATGGCCCTTTAACAACTCAATGGATGACTGACACTGTGAGAAAGAGAGAGAGGTGTGTAAGTAACCAACACCATAACGTCTGTTTGTGTTTCTGCATGAATTCTTTCAAATTACGTAAGAAGAGAGTAACACACTCTGGCTTCTCTTCTGTAGCTTGTTCTGTGAAGTATTTTTAGGTTTGCCATATAATGTTTTCTTAGGTTCTTGCATATTTAAAGTTGTTTAAATCTGATGGCAGCATATAAAATAATATTTTAAGCATTTTGACGTCTAATGTTTTTAGCATATTTAAAGTTGTTTTAATGCAAAGGCAGTGTAATTTTTTCAGGGTGTTTATATGAACATAGATAATAGTAATCAAGCATTGAAATGAACATAAAAGACTTTAGGCACAAGAAAAATTGTCTAGATGGTTAAATCTATCCCATTGTGAAAGTCATTTTCTTCACTGAACAGATAGAGTTGATGATGTCGGAGGCAGGGTTCCTCTGGAGCCAGTATTTTGTAATAGTTTTCTTATGAGCAGCCATAATAATCTTCAAAAGGTTTATGTCACTTTTATTAAGACCTTTAGGAAGATTTCCCAGGTACAAAAACGTAAAAGACAAATCAGAATCCAGGTTCAGAGTCTTTGAGACTAAATGTCCCACTTCTTTCCAAAAAAAGACTTGAGATATGGACAAAACTTGGCCACTTTCTCTAGATTTAGGGACCTTTTGGAGTCAGTGCTGCTAGCTACTTTCATTGGAAAAGAGCTGCCAACACGGGTTGTTTTTTCAGCTGGATCATCTTGCTAGTTTTTCAAGATCGCCCATCCTGCATTTAAGTTGGAGGAACTGTACACTTCCCCATAAAAGTCTCTGTAACATCTGGAGAGTCACATTGACACCAGCTGTCATTTTGTGCAGCTCAGTGTCACCTCAGTGTGGATTACAAGCCTGATGTGGTGATTGTGGATCCCTGTGGTTGTCTGGGCCTCTTTCCAATGTTCTGCTGTACAAACTTACAAGGATACCTAGTTCCATTTGAGCCAGAGACGCATCATGATGTGTGGAGCGATTAGAGCCACAGTCTGGCAAGAAGACTGATTTTTAAAATCCCAGTTATTTGGCACCAGGTGCTGCTGGCAGTTGAACAGATGATCTTGTAGCGTTTGAGTGTTCAGAAGAACTGTAATCTACCGGAAGACTGGAAAGAGACCTAATCCGCCGCTGTTTGTTTTGATTTTGTGTTGCTAGCATCCGCTTATCTTGGATGTTTTTGCAGCTAAATATTTTCCAAACATTCAGAAGTATACTTAACGTGGGAATGCCAGTTTTATGTTGCGATTCATTCACTTTATGTTAAATTTGATTTGCCTGCAGATGTCCTTCTTTTGGTTTGCCTGTCAGTGATTAACATAACCAGACATCTTAGTACTTTTACTAACTACTACTAACACTGCTAATACTACTATCACTACCAGCACTAATACCTCAACGTATATAAATCTAAAAATATAGTTTTAAGTTAAAGTTGACTTGTGTCATCTGAAATACATTTTGTGCAAAAAAAAAGAAATGAAACAGGTAACGTTTTACCATTTTCATTAAATTTATAGGGGTGTACCAATACATCGATCTGGATCCATATATTGTTCCAATATCATCGATGCAAAGTGAAAAATATTGATGGATATCATCTTGAAGTGCTCGGGAGGGTAAAGGGAAGCAACATAAAACTAAAAGGTGTAAAGAGGTGAGCTGTTCACACCAGCCGCCAGAACTGTCTGGTTGGCCGAGTATTTGAATCTTCATCAGCTGATTGCAGCTCCTGGTGATTGGAAGACCGGGTTGTGTGCTGCACCAATCCGGAACTTCCATCTTGGATAAGGGCGGTGCCTCGGTGGGTGGGACCAATCTCTCCTCGGGGACCTCACATCCTGATTTACATATACATACATACCCTACCAGATTAGATTAAACAAATTAAAGGCTGCAGCCTTAACATTAAGATACACCTTTATTTTGAAATTCACACTTTATATTTATTCCTTTTATTAAAAAGAATAGATTGTTTTTCATTTAAGTGTCAGGAAGAAGTCATATCTTTTTTGCATTATTTGTGAGCTGATATAAATGTGATAGTGTTAAACAGAAATATGATTGTCTCATATCGATCACAGGCCTCTGAATTGAATCAAATTGAAATTGTATCGTGGCAGACTTTGTGTTTTGTTGTCCAAAGAGTCATTATAATATCGTATTGTGATGAAACTTGTGATTTATACCCCATGTGAGTAGATGCTGTTTTTTTTTTTTAATTACTGTTTATTTTTGGGAGGATAACATTGTGCTACCAAGTGTGTATTTATTCGGGCTGTCCCAGATACCACTTTTTGGGCTTCAAGGCTTTGGTGAGAAATGTTTGAAGGTTTTTGAAGCTTTGTTTTGTTTCGCGATGTAAACAGGCTGAGATGTTCTTCTGTCTGGTTGTCTCCATCTCCTCTGTTTCAGTGCTACTGCACTACTGAACACACACACACACACACACACACACACACACACACACACACACACACACACACACACATTAAACACTGATATCATCTCAGAATAATTAATAATAATGATGAATATGAATTGTGGGTTTATTCCTTATTTCATGGGCTATTTTTTGGATTTATACATTTACATTTAAAAAAATACTGATTACCATGGCAACGGTCAGCCCTAGTATTTAGAAAACGTACTTGTTCAGGTGTCTGATTAATGAGGTTAAAGAGATTTAAAATATCTGCAAGTCGTTTTGTAAATGTGATCAAAATGCCATCATATATGAGCTTTCAAGAAACTGTTAGGTTTTTAAATAGATCTGTTTTCAGTGGCAATAAACATCAGTTTGCCGTTATCTGCATTAGTGTGAACACATGTTGCGAAGCCTCATCTGTGGGTGTTAAAGGTGACAGTTAATAGATGGAAAACTTCACAAACAAGCAAAGAAATCAATTTTTGAAACATGTTTTAAGATAGAAAATCGGTCTAATTTTCTCCATCCATCCATAACTGTACTCATGCTGTTAAAGGTTTAACCTACTTTGGCTGCTGGTGGTTATTGTGTATGTGACAGTGACTCAGTGCACAAATGCTTTGTGTGTTTGTTGTTAGTGTTGCGCTGTTTATTTAACATTGGTGTCCTCCTGTCAAGTGGGGCGTGAAAAAGCAGAAGCCTGTCTTTTAAACCCGCCTGCTGTCACACTCAATTACTGTCACTCAAACACACACACACACACACACACACACACACACACACACACACACACACACACACACACACACACACACACACACACACACGCGTACCGATAGTGCTCAGTCAGTACTCTTAGCGTGGCTTCTCTATATCTAATTAGACTGTTATGTAAGTGTGTGTGCATATGCATAAAGCAAATTTATCTGTCTGCATATATTAGTGAGGCGTTCATTTCAAGCTCTCTCCTCCCCAATAAACAGTTATGTGTGTGTGTGTGTGTGTGTGTGTGTGTGTGTGTGTGTGTGTGTGTGTGTGTGTGTGTGTGTGTGTGTGTGTGTGTGTGTGTGTGTGTGTGTGTGGATTAAGTCTGAGCTCTTGTCGTTGGCAGTAATGAAAAGTCAGCTGTAGAGAGCACAGCTCCTCCACTAAACTGCTGCTTGTCTGTCTGTGTCTCTGCTGCAGCAGTGTACCAGAAACCACCTTCGACCTTCACGGAGACGTCCACAGTGGAGCTGCTCTGCCCACCAGCAAGGTACACACACACACACACACACACACACACACACACACACACACACACACACGCACACGCACACACACACACACGCACACTCACAATACTTGTATTGTTGGGATGCACCGACCGAATCTGCCAGATTAGTACTGGTGCCAGTACTGACCTTATTAAGCATGTCAGGTATTGGCCAGAAGTTACATATTTAAATTTTGGGGAAAAAGAGATCACTGATCGTTAAGTCCCTTGATTTGAATTATAGAAATCAGGTGAGAAAATGTTGGAAAGATGCCTCCCTAGTTGTACAAATGCTGTCTTGTTTCCAAGTAAAATGAATTGAGAATTTACATACTTCTGTGTAACTCAAACTAGTAATGCACAGTAACACATATAGGGCTGAAAATAACAATTGTTTGCCACATTGACTAATCTTCTGATTACTTTTTAGATTAATCAGTTCCTTGTTTTGTCTATCAAATGCTTGTTTTAGCCAGTCAACAGTCAGAAACCTTAGTTTCAGTTATATTTATATAAGGCCAATAAAAGCAGCATATCCTCAGATTTGTGTAGGTATAAGCAGAAAATGTTTGGCATTTTTCTCTTTAGAAATGACTGAAACAATGAATTGATTACCAATATTGCTGCGAATAACTGACTAATTGTAGCACCTCTAGACGTATGTGAAAAAACAAGGCCTGTCAAAGTTAACGCGATAATCGTTTTAATGCCACTAATTTCTTTAATGCATTAACACAACATGTTATTTTTAGGTTGTCGTGGGCTCAGTTTTAAAGCTAGAGTAAATAAGGTTATCATATGAAACTAGAAGACCTAATGAATCCATCGGTACCGATCATGTCATACTAGCCTGTTGTGAAGAAGGCTAAATAACGCTCCAGACTTGCACTAAATTTTGGTGAGGAAAAACTGGCATGGTCATTTTCAAAGGGGTTCCTTGACTTCTGACCTCAAGATATGTGACTGTAAATGGGTTCTGTGGGTACCTACGAGTCTCCCCTTTACAGACATGCCCACTTTATGATAATCACATGCAGTTTGGGGCAAGTCATAGTCAAGCCAGCACACTGACACACTGTTAATTGATTTCCAATAATAAATATATACTTACATTTGCATAAAGCAGCATATTTGTCCACTTCCATATCAATAAGAGTATTAAATACTTGACAAATGTCCCTTTAAAGTACACTTTGAATAGATAAAAAAAAATGTGATTACGACGCTTTGTGTTGTGTTGTGTGTGCAGAGCTCAGGGAAGCTGGAGATGGAGAGAGGAATGGTCAAACCCATGATCAGAGGAGAGCAGCAGGACAGCAGGTCAGACCCACACTCTTCTTCTTCTCCTTCATCCTCCATCTTTATCCTCTCTCTCCAGCCATTTTCTCCTCTATTTATTTACTCTTATCTCCCCTTCTCATGGTGTCATTTTTCTCACCAGGTCTCAGGACATTTCAGCAGACAGAACGGAGTTGACGCTGCCAGCCGGCATCGAGTTCAGAGACAACTGTAAGTATTAGTGTGTCTCTTTCTGTTCTCTCTCCGGTCCCCTCACTCTGTTAGTGAAACAGTCGATAGCTGGAAACTATTGAACCCTCTTTACAATAAATGCGCCGGGCTGATTCTGCTGACCGAACTGTAAATGTTTACTCTCACCCTGCTGACTCTCCAATGCAGAGTTGGGTATCATGGCTATACAGCTCTCTACAGGAAGGCCTGATGACTTCAGAGAGCCATTATTCATTTTGAGACATTATTATGTCTTCCATAAACAGACGGTGAGAAAATGAGAAACTTGTTTCAGCCTCTAGATTACATTTTACATTGTGTGAGCTGCCACTCGTATTTGGCAGGAAATCAGCTGGATCGGTTTAAAGCCTGACAGCTTTGTTTCTTGTAATTGCACCAAGAAAGCACAGTCAATATTTACCAGCCGCGACAGCATGTGGCTGCTAATGTTTCCACCTTTTGGGTGTGTGTTTCATCATGACTAAATGTGGCCCTGGAGGTACCTACTGGTGTGGGAAAATATGGAGAACATAACCTGCCAAAATCATAAATAAATAAATAAAAAACTGTATTAGAAATACATGGTAATTAATTAATTGATAAAATGTCACATAAATTGATATTTCTGTTTTCATTTGCTTTTTAATTTATTTACCTTTATATTAATTTCTTAATTTCTTCTTTAATTACTCTTTTTAATTGACACTTGTATTTGTGTTTCTTTTATGAATGTATTTATTTTTGCTTTTGTTTTTTGTTTATTAATTTTTAAATGTATTTTTTTATTTTAGATTTATTTAGAAATGTGTGTATTTATCCTACAGCCATCAAAAATAAATGAGTACATTTTAAAAATAGTATAAATAAATAAAAGTGGAAATTAAACAGGAGAGTAAATAAATAAGGGATTTGATACAAGGGTAAATAAATAAAATAGCAAATTAAAACCGCAATATCAATTTATGTCATATTTTCATCAATTAATTAATGACTACATTTATTTATGATATTATTGCTACTTTTGATGGCATATTTATTTAAATACTGAATCATTCATTTACTCATTTATTTTCACAAAACTTTATAGGTGTGTAGTAGAGATCAAATGAAAGCGCAGTGCAAAGATGGGTGTGGTCCTAGCAATGCTGTAGAAAGTTGGGAAGACATGCAGCTCAAGGTGCTTTACATTTTATTAAAACAGGAATTACAGGAAGTAAAACAGGAAATGCTAACTGAATGAAAAGACTATAGGTTAAAAATAAAGTGCTTAGCTTTGTCGAGAAAGTAAGCCATTTAAAAGATCAACTAATAAAAAGTAATTTAAAGATAATTTAAAAAGAGCATGTGGGAGTCCATGTGGTGCTAGAAAAATCTATATATGTGCAAGTGGCCTAATTATCGGATTATTCCTGTGTGTGTCCATCAAGCTGAAGACACCTTCCTGTCGGCCATTATCAACTACACCAACAGCTCCACGGTCCACTTCAAACTCTCGCCCACTTACGTCCTGTACATGGCCTGCCGCTACGTCCTGTCACCGTCTTACCGGCCCGACATGTCGCCGTCTGAGAGGACGCACAAGGTCATCGCCATCGTCAACAAGATGGTGAGCATGATGGAGGGAGTCATCCAGGTCAGTAACACTTCTTTTCAAAACTTTTTTTTTTTTATGCGTGTGTGCTGTCATATTTGAGCATTGAGCATTGATTAATTTGTACATTATCTCAGTGTGTTCTGCTCCTTCATGATACTGTTATGTATTTCACACTCGCTTGTGTTGAAATTTTTAAATTGTTTGATGCTTAATCCCCCCCATTTACTGTATGCTTACAAACTACACCCGTAGTTGTGTAAGGTGTGTATACCAGTTTGTATGTTTCTTGCAGCTTTCTCTCCACGGTTACTTCTGTTGTTGTCGTGTTATGTTTGTCTACCTGTCAGTGTTAAATGCTCGTGGTATGAAACCTGCTACGATGTAACATAGAGTATGCTAAACCCCTGCTAGCATGGCGCTATCACTGATCATTAGAGCTGGAATCGATACTCATCCTAATATGAAAACTGAGCAACAATTAGACAAAACTTTCAGAATATTTTTTTTTTTTTTTTTCTATCAAAACAACCTGTGAAAGAAAATGAAATGGTGGAAGAAGTATTCAGATCTTTTATTCAAGTAAAAGTAGTAATACCACAGTGTAAAAATACCTTATTAGCATCAAAATACACTTTAAGTACCAAAAGTACTCATTATGCTGAATGGCTAATTTCAGAATAATATACATTATAATTACTGATGCAATAATGTGTTTATCACTTGTAGCTGGTAAACTTTACTGCTAGGTGACAATAATAATGTATCATGCTATAATTTATTAGTTACCTTATATTTGTGTTAATAACCTGAATCTGCAAAGTGTGAAGTAAATAGTACAACATTGTAGTTGAGTTGAAGCACTGAGTAGCATAAAATGGAAATAGTCAAGTAAAGAACAAGTACTCAAAATTGTACTTAAAAGTCCCATATTATGCTTCTTTTCATGTTCATACTTGTATTTATGTTTCAACTAGAACATGTTTACATGCTGTAATGTTCAAAACACTTTATTTTCCTCATAGCCTGAACATGCCTGTATTTACCCTCTGTCTGTCGCCCTGTTTTAGCACATTTCAACTGAAGGCAACAGTTTGGGTCCATGTTTACTTCCTGTCAGCTGATGAAATTCACATACACTGAGGTTGCCTCCATACCAACATGCTATTTAGTACAATAAAACAGTGTGTGAGTTTTTTTTTTTTCAGTGAGTATGCAGCACAACAGCAGCATAAATATCCCACAATGCAATGCGGTAGTGACAACAACGTTCATAACAGACGTTGACGGACAACTCTGTAACGTCAGTAACACTTCAATTTGAGCCGACGTTGCTACCTAATACAGCTTTTATTTAATTAATTCAGACTGTATTTCTCACATTAGCTAATCACATGAGGTTGGTACGGGTTACTATGGTTACACGTCTCCATCCGGCAAAGAGGCTCTCAGGAAGTGATGACGTAAATTACTGCTTACTGCATCCCTTTCAGTACTTTCACAGTATTTATATGGCACTTCAACCTGCTTTATCATAAAAGACATGATAATGTCACTTTTTACAAAATGGGACCTTTAAATACAGCACCTGAGTAAACTATCTATTACCAGCTTTCAGTGCTTGGTAGATTTTGATACCTATGATACATTTTTGCTTGTTATTCGTAAGAGTAGAAGCTTGATACACAGCCCCACTTAACATAGAGTTTGTTGACAGCATTAGTATGAAGTCTAATACGACTCAACATCATGTATGTTGAAAAAAATGAAGCACAGGATGTTGGTAGATCGGAGGATTATGGCAAAAAAACAAACAAACACTTGCACTCCTTAAGTTGAGGGCTCAATAAAACACCATTTCTTCCTTTATTAGTGCCATTCACTTTTATTTGTTTAGCTGGAAGCTATTCATTGCTGCTAGCATGCAGTGACATTATGAAAGAAAACACACCGAATGGAGTAAGACTTCATCTATTTCAGTCTGAGTGTAGCAGGATTTTATAGAGTTTCGGGGAAATATTTTTAGCTTCTGAGGAATATGGGAATGTTTAACCTTCCTGCTTCAGATTGGCTCATAATAGGCTTAAAACTGGGTATTTTTGGATGTTGAAAACTTGGGAGAACTCTATTTTGAACAGTGGCATGATTGTGACCAGCTTTGCTGTTTGAGATACTGGAGAAAGACCTGTGCTTTCCCAGAGCTTTGCATCCTTAAATGTCTTAACTGCTTTACTTTATTAACGTCTCCTTAAACGGATCACATGCAGTATTTTTTAAACAGCATAGTGTGATTATTGAATTTTAACTTTGCACCATCACCAAGAACGAGGACAACATTATCTGATAGTAATTTAAACTTGAATAGTTAAACTTTATTGGATTGGTTCCTCTTTACACTGAAACCACATTTCCCATAAACTCCATGGCTTGTGTCCACAAAGAGGGTGTTACTCACCAGTTACTCAAAAACTGGAAGGTTTTAGACACATTTTCCCCTCATAACATTCCCATTTTGAGCTGTGAAGCAATCAAACAGATTCTTCTGTGTCTTATGAAATACAGAGCTGATTTTATTTTTGTTACCGGTCACATTTTGTGATAATTATACAGCTGTTTCAGAAAGTAAGCTGGTAAAATGTTAATGACTTTAGTTTATTCAAGGATTCATTTTCTTTTTTATGTTTTTTTTTTTAAGTACACCCTGCTCACATTTAAACACCTTCACACCCTTTTAATCCTTGTTTACACTTTGCTCATTTATTACCTTTTATTTCCAGCTGGTATACAGAACTGAAAACTCCATAAGTCTTAAGGATAGTCTAAACCTGTCAGATGTACCACAAAAAATAATAATAATAATAATTCAGTTTAAATATAAAACTTCATGTGGTCCAAAATACATTTAGATTTTAGGACATAAGTTAGTTTTAAAAGTATAACAGCTGTTTTTTCTTGCCAGGTTTGATGATAATTTCCTTTTCAGGGATAGTTCAGGTGTTTTGAAGTGTTGTATGAGATAACATAGTCAGTGTGTTACCTGCAGTAGATGACTGTTGTTACGCCCCCAGCTTGGAGAAACAGACAGGAGTAGCATCACGGGAGCAAAGCAATGTACTGCTGTGGACAGGGCAGCAGCAAAACCTATTTTAAATAACTAAAACAATCAATATCAGCTTATTTAATACTGACTTTCTAAATACACTGCATTAAAATGTCAGACAGATTTCTCTGACGGGGATTTGAAGCTGTTATTGATGATCTCTTCAAAGCCACCAGACTCTTTTGACAAAAACTGCCACGGTCAGTTTGTTTGTGTTTTTGTTGTATTGTGTGGTGAATCTGAACTAACCGTTTAAAACACCAAAGTCCCACAAAAATACTAACTAACTAACCGATTGAGGCAGCGGTCGACCAGCAACTCCCGTGTTGTAATGGAGTCTGGTGGCCTTGAAGACAGCAAAGATGGACATTACAGCTTCAGTTAGCTGTCAGAAAGGGCTGTCTGACGGCAAGTTAAAGCGGTGAAAATGATCTGAATATAACATACACTTAAACTATGATACTGATTTTTTTTAACCTCATACAACCCCACATCAGAACATCCAAACTGTCCCTTTAAGCGGACATTAACGAGATCTCTAAAAGCTTTAAACCAAACAGACACCTTGTGATGTTTTCTCGACCAGATGTGATTCTCAGGTGACCTCCTTGTTAGTTATGTTCTTTAACTGATTCAAGATGTCTTCACATTGTAAACCATGACCATGTCTGTGTCAAAGTGTGTGTGTGTTACATGGCTGTGTCCATACTGTAGCTGTTGACGTGTTTTCTCTCTGTCCTGTGAACGTGTCCTCCTCCTCTTCCTCCTCCTCCTCCTCCTCTTCCTCCTCCTTCTTCCATCCAGGAGATTCCTGAAGGGGATCAGGTAGGATAGCACAATAGCACACCATGATACGGCTGCTACAGACTCGTCTACTTCCCTCACTCTTTCTTTCTCTCCTCTCTCTCTCTCTCGCGCTTTTTCTTTCTCTTGGTGTGGGCGACATAGATGAAATAACTCAACAATGCATCTGAATGTCTTTCATGTTACTTTATATCTGCAACCCAGCTGGTAGATGTTGGGACTCAATTTTCTGCCTTTAAAGAAACTTAAACTTAAAAAAGTAATGCCTACTTAAAAGAACTGTACGTAGCAGTTCACTAAATAAATAAATAAATAGTCAGAAATATGAGAATACTCACTACTTATACTCTCATTTTATGAAATGATTTTTTTTTTTTCTTTGTACCAGACCTGGAATGAGTCTAACAGATCACCTACCTTAAGAAAATACTGTTAAGAGTGATGAATTCAATGTGGTTTGGATTTTAAAACTGATGCAAAATGTCACTGCATACAACTAGAGCTGAAACAATTTATTTATATATAATTTATTTGTAATTTGATGTTTTTTTTTTTAATTTCAGTCATTTCTTAATTGTAAATGCCAATTATTCTCATCTACTAGCTTTTTTTTTTCACCAAGCAATTTAAAGACATCACCACGGGCTCTGGGAAATTGTGATGCACAGTTATGTTAAATTGTAATATAAACGGTTAATTGATAAACCAAAACAGTAGATTGAGATATAGAAGTAGATTGATAATAAAAATAAATGTTAGTTGCAGCTCTACATGTAGAATACTTTACAAAATGCCAGATCTAAATGGAAATATGTCTAAATGACAGCAATATTTTTTAAGTATATGTAAATTAAAGTTGAATTAAAAACCTAAATACTAAAGAAATAAAGACATATTTCCAGTAACAGCAAATAAAGTCATAAGATTATAAATTAAATATATAACATAATTTTTTTACACATTTTTTTAACCATAAGTTGTTGACAGATTTCTGTGTGACTTACAAATCAAGGGGCATCCATGTTTACTTTTATTTTGGGTATTTGCAGCCATGCTTGATGGCAGCAGGATTATATTCTCTTACACTGAGCCCACACTAAACTTTCTGGTCACCAGGACTTGGTAGTTGTTGTATCGATGCAATCTACCACAATATCTAACGTTCCTTTGAAGGCAAACCAGATACCATATTAACGATTACTATTATTGTCAACGATTTCAAATGTAAAATCATGTCGCCCAACCTCATCAACCTCTTGGCTTCCTTCTTTGAATCTCTTTCTCTCTTGAATACTTTCTTTCCTGCTCTCTGTCTGCTTTTTTTTGACCAGCCCTTCATTGTTGCTGCTGCTTCTTTTTCTCCATTCTAACAGAAATGTAAAATAAAGCCGTAATAATACGTCCTCCCACAGCTGGAAAACTAAGCAACAACAGCAACATCAACCCAACTAATTCCATTCAGCTTCCTGGACCTGCCTGGTACTAAAACCAAAACAAAACAAAAAAAAAAAAAAAAAACAGAGCGAAACCAAAGCAACCACTCTTTTCCATCGTTGCTCCATCTTTAATTCTGGCATCCATCTTGTGTGACATCACGTCTTGCTTCTCCTACTCGACAGTGTGGATGAGAGACGAGTCGCGTCCCTCCGACCTCCTCCACCTCCTCTGCTTCATTTGTCTGTTTGGAAGTTCATTTAACATGTTCGACCATCCGTCTGTGTTTTCAGTGTTTCCTAAATGTTTTATTGTCACGTTTCGTTTTGGATGCACTTGGCTCCATCTCTCATTCTCTGGCTGTTCTGAATGAAGGGGTTTTGTTTTGTTTGATTTTTGTTATGTTTTTTTTTTTTCCAAGGCGGGGATAGATGAGTGCAGGGGAGCGAGCTTCACACATCCCTCCCTCTCTGAGTGGCGGGGATATTAACCAATCAGCTCCTCACACTCTGAGCTCTGTCCTCCCAGAAAACTGTGCTTAGACTGTAGACTGACATGTGGAGCGTTATTAAAAGTCTGATCATCAGCTCAGTGTTGGCCATTTGAGATAATTATGTCATTAATTATTCTCTGATATCATTATCCTGGTTTAGTGTGTTGCTACTGCCACTTTACTCTCCATGAGGCTCTAATTACATTTATGCAGAGATGTGCAGCTACAGAGTCACAAAAGGCTCAACATGTGTCTTCAACTGCTTTTTTATTGTCCTTTAAAATGTTTTATTTTGATAGGGTAAGGAATACTTACTAAAACATTTGTGGAAATACACTTATGAGGAGTTGGAAGAGGGCGTTAGATAAGATGATTAATACCACTGTCACATCTGTATGACAAATACATAGCTGGAGTCAGCACTTAATCTTAGCATAAAAAATGTAAACTGTCCAAAAATTGTAAAATCGCTTATTAATGTTGATAATAATACTTATTATAGTCATCATTTTTTTTTTTTGTTTAATCCAGGAAATCACTGATCCTGCTAAGAAATAGTTCCACACCAGGTAGTTTTTTCTCAGAGCACACATATCACCTTCTAACCATCATTGTATGACAGCCTAGCATCACCCCTTTGTTTTTTACTGAATATCTATTTGTTTGACATTGTTTTTTCACCATGTGCACCAACCAGAGGATGCTATTCCTCTTTGATAAAAGCACAACAATTACTATCAACATTTAGTGTCTGCCCGGCCATGTTGCCTTGTTAATCTTTGTTATGATAGTGTATGTGTGACATGTAAAGCTCAGGATAGACAGACAGGGCAAAACAAGACTCTCCTCCATGCTCTACAGTTACATCACCAGCGCTTTTCAGAGGTTTTTCACTAGAAGTGCTTGGGGCAACCGCAGAAAATCGGCAGAGAACTCAGACAAATGACATTGGGTGCAACACTTTTTCTCGAGTCGGCTGTACAGACTCTACTCATTGGTAGCAATTGAAAAAAAGATACTGGCACTCAGAAAAAACTCCAACTAAAAATTTGAGTATGCAAATGTGAAACATTTTGTTTCTTTTGGACTGAGCCAGGCCAACTGTTTCCCTGTTTCCAGCTATTGTTTCCAGCTATTGTTTCAAGCTAAGTTACATACAACATAAGACATGAAAATGGTGTCAGTCATCTCATCACACTCATGGAAAGAAAGTGTTGAAAAAGTAATATGAATTACCTTAGAGCTTAATATTGATAAATATAGATAGATGTTAATAGATAAATGTTTTAAAATCAGTGTTAAATGGCTTAAATCTGACAACAGTTGACCACAAAAATGTCATTCTGATCTGTTGGAAATGAATGGTCTTCTAGTCACTCGGCTTTCAGTGTGAATGCATGTGGTCCATGATGTAAGTCTACAATCTAAATACTGTTTAGTTTTGTTAACCAACTAGTTATTGGAGGAGGCTGGTGTCTGGTGACCTGGTTAATGGAGCTGGTGTCTGGGAAGGAAAAGGAGTGATCACTACTGTCTCTCTTGAAGCCATAAAGGAAAGTCTTTTAGAGATCACATTCAAATGGTGAAGAGATGAAGAAATAAGGACACTTATAAGTGACAGTGATGACCACTCTTCCTCTCAGCACTGGGTTGGCTTAGAGGGAGGGGTGGGCGGGGCATGAGTCTAACCCTGAAGTAACAACTTCTCCTTCTGGCTGCCACTCAAACAGAAACCCCTCTTTCTTTTTTAACTCTCCGCGCTCTCCTTCGTCCTGCTGCTATAACAACTTCCTCCCTGTGTGTTTTGTTTGTCTGTGTGTGTGTGTGTGTGTGTGTGTGTGTGGCTGTGTGTTGGTACGTTACAGAAGCAGAAGAACATTGCAGGAGCGCTGGCTTTCTGGATGGCCAACGCCTCAGAGCTGCTGAACTTCATCAAGCAGGACCGAGACTTGAGTCGCGTCACGCTGGACGCCCAGGACATCCTCGCCCATCTGGTCCAGATGGCTTTCAAGTCAGTTTATGTGGTTGTGCGAGTGGATGTAGGTTGGAAATCTGGAATATCATGGATGTTTTGGAGTTTTATTCCAGACAGGGAAAGGCAGGCAGTTTGGTCAGTTCTCTGTGGAAGGTCAGGGAATATGAGGTGACATTGTGAATGAGTAAACTGAGAAAAATGGATGAGAAATCTGTTCAGAAACACAAGAAAACACCTGCACATTACTGTCTTGTTCCCTGTTTTTATTTTATTTTCCATGGACAACATTTCGACTTTAAATGGTGTCTCTCAGGTGAGTGTGTGAACATACCTGTATATTTACAGTAGAGCATTGTGTGTGAATCTGGAAAATTTATATTATACTTAAAAGGACAGTATGTGCTGTAGCCACACATTAATGTAAGTATGAGAGAATATTGCGGTAAAAGCTCAGGATTAATTGCATACACACACAGGAAAAATTGTAAACCTATTTTTTGGATGCTATGCTATATTTACAGATACATGCTTATGATCTTAGATAAAAACCAAGCAAACAATGCTGCCTTACCAAAAGGCAACCCTGGTCATGTCCATGTACAATAACAAGATCAAGAACTGGGAACAAGATGGTAGTGTGCTGGTATTTTTCATAATTTTGTGCAGATTATTACCTTGCAACCTGTAAAGAATTGATGGATGTGTATTTTCCTCCTGATAACTGCAGAGGGAAAAAAAGTTTTCTGTCAAGATACACATGTTCTTTTTAAGTTCCCTCTTGTTTGATAGGGAAGTGTTGATGTATTTAACAAGCCGTAATGTGTTGGGTGCAGGTACCTCGTCCACTGTCTCCAGGCTGATCTGAACAACTACATGCCTGCCTTCCTGGACGACCCTGAGGAGCATAATCCACAAAGACCCAAGATTGGTAATTTACAAACACATGCAGTGGTTCCCCAACCATTTTTCTTGTTAACAGAATCTCACGAACGTAAATTTGACAGAAATGGCCACATAGATTGGATTTTGGTGGTCAAAGGTCAAGGTCACTATGACCTTGTGTCCATCCCATTCTCGTTTTTGTGATATCTCAGGAATACTGCGAAGGAATATCTTCAAATTTGGCACAAACATCCACTTGGCCTCATGGATGATGGTTACATTTTTATGGTCAAAGGTTACGGTGACCTCACAAAACACGTTTGTGGCCATAACCCAAGAATTAATTTGTTAATAATGATTATTTCACACAATGAAAATGTTTAACAAGTTAAAATGATGTGATGACATTTTGGACAGATGTGGATGTAAACAGAAACTTGACTGACTGGCGGAGGTATCTAACCTCGAGGTGGTTATTCTATTTTCTCACATCCTATTTTGCTTTGGGGTGTCCCAAACCCACATGGTGGGAAACTATTTTAGAGAAGCAGTACCCTCAGTGTCTTCCGTCAGTCAAGGCAAAAATTATAATAACTGGTCAACACTCTGTGAGTTTTGGCTAGAAAGACCAAATCAGTACTTTACACAGACACTGGAGTGAGTGAAATAACATTTGGATTTCTGCTTTGTTAAATGGCAATAACCCCGCTGTCAAAACACTAGAAGATGGCGAGAAAGACTTGTTTTCAGTCTCATGTGCCTTTGTTTCAAATGTTTTTATTGTGAAGAAACCTCATGTCAGGAACATGCACAGATCAGCCATAACATTAACATCATGACCACTTACAGGTGAAGTGAATACCTAGCAGTAGGTGGGATATATATAAGGTAGCAAGTGAACATTTTGTCCTTGAAGTTGATGAGTTGGAAGCTGAAAAAGTGGGCAAGCTTAAGGATGTGAGCGATTTTGATAAGGGCCAAACTGTGATGGCTAGATGACTGGGTCAGAGCATCTCCACACTGCAGCTCTTGTGGGATACCAAAAGTGGTCTGAGGAAGGAAAACCGGTCAACCAGCAACAGGGTCATGGATGGCCTAGGCTCATTGAAGCACATGGGGAGCAAAGGCTGGTCCGTATTGTCCTATCCAATAGAAGAGCTGCTGTAGCTTAAATTGCTGAAAAAGTTAATGTTGATTCCGATAAAAAGGTGTCAGAACACACAGTGGATCGCAGTTTGTTGCTTATGCTGATGAGTGTTTAACAACGCTCCTAATTTCAGCTAGCTGTAATTTCCTAATGTGAAAGTAATGGTTGGCCGTCATTGATCATATATCTGATGTCTCTTTCTCCGTCTCTTTCCAGAGGACGTCTTGCACACCCTGACGGGGGCGATGTCTTTGCTGCGGCGGTGTCGAGTTAACGCCGCCCTGACCATCCAGCTATTCTCGCAGCTCTTCCACTTTATCAACATGTGGCTGTTCAACAAACTGGTGACGGACTCCGAGTCGGGGCTGTGCTGCCACTACTGGGGCGCCATCCTCCGGCAGCAGCTCAGCCACATCGAGGCCTGGGCGGAGAAACAGGGTCTGGAGCTCGCCGCCGATTGCCACCTCAGTCGAATTGTACAGGTGAGAGGAGAGAGGGGAACAAGGGAAGTGTGTGTCAGGACAGAGAGGGTTGTGGATTTTCTTTTATTCATCATTTTTAAGCTTTATTCCACAATGGCCAGTGGGAATCATCTTGTTTGCCCTTTTTTATTCACGGTTTAAGAGACCAGATCTTTAGTTCTTTAGTGGTCTTTGTCACTAAGAGTGGCAGTTAAACTCATGCTTGACCTAAAATACTGAGGATATGTAGGAATAGACTACTTTTAAGGAGCAAGAGTTGACTAAAAAGTACATAAATATGGTATTAAATTGGCCACTATTAGTATTTTGGTCATCTACATCGAAATATACACAGACACAGGGGGGTTTGTTTGACAGAAACATGCACACTATTACCTTTTAAAAAGCACCTGAAAACTTGTAAATGATATGCGTTGTAGTCTCCCTAACAATATTTGTGAGTACATAATCGATAGTTGAAGTCCTTATAATGTATCAATGTATAAGAGTTTAACACGCAAAGCACTCAGCACATCTGCTTCTTCAGGACTGCTGAGTTTTGTTTGTTCAGATTTGTGTGATGAGGGCGTATCAACAAACATCCCAACAGCTGTCATCAGATTCTGATTATTATATTGTTAAATTTCAAGTGATGCGTGGAAAGGCACAGCCTTGCTTGCTCACACCCGTGAGAAGAACAAAGTGCCTAACACAGAAATCTCTCATTCAGACTTTAGCAGATAATAATGAAGAAGAATAAAAGGATGATTGCCGTATTCAAAGGTTTACTTAAACATAGGCAATATGCATTGTGAAATACATCTAGACCTTGTCAAACTTTTTGTGTTTCCTGTTGCAATGTTTGTCAATGCAGTAGCTGACAGGAAGTTAACTTGGCCCACAGCTGTTGCCCTAGCAACACAATTACAATGAAAAGGTCTATAGAATACAAAGTTAGAGGGATAAATGATGATAATTCAAGTTAGAATTCTAAATGTAAAAATAAACAATTTTAAACTTTTACAACATTCCCCTGTAGTGTTTCCAAGTGGCAGTATTGTTGCACTGTCCACTGTCGCAAAGACAACTGGATCCCTTTCTGTTTTCCTCAGACCCTAGCAACTACCAAAAACACTGGTGTTACCAACTTGACCACTTTCTCGCTAGATTTAGCGACTTTTCAGACTTCGTTAGTGACTTTTTTTTCTAAGGGACTAACGATGAATTTTGCGACTTAGTCAGACCATCAGGGGAAAAGCAGGAAATATATTTAAATATATGATATAGTAATTCATTCCCATTGTTACTCAGAGTAGTCACAGAACAACAGCATGGGGTATCTCTCTCTCCTCTTAGTTGCAGGGAGGGAGAGACTGCTGACATAATCACAGAGTTTTATGCAAATGAGCGTATGGCATCATCTGGCGAGTTTTCGCGACTTTTGGAGCTAGTGCAAACTAATTGAAAAAGAATAGTAGCATTAGTAGTACAGTTAATTGAAAAAGATTTGGCATCACTACACAGGACACACTGCATTTTGTTTTCCACAGTTAACTGTGGTTGTTCCACTGTCACCAGCGTCCTCTACTGGGGATAACAACTGCAAAGAAATTACACTGATAACTGGGGATAGCTACCAATAGCTATCAGAGAAAACAAAAGGGCTGTCCTCTTCTAGTTTTGGTTGTGCAATTACTTCCTTTGGATGTAAATGGAGCCTTCATTCAGGAGATTGTGAATAAAGTAATGTCTATTTAAGGTATAAACAACTAATACAACTAAACAATAATGTGTTAGAGAAGGCCAAAAATATATGGACACCATGTATATAATATACAAGATATGTGGCTCATTGACATGTTGTTTTCTTTGTCCTCCAGGCCACCACCCTGCTGACCATGGACAAATACTCCATGCAGGATGTGCAGAACATCCACAACACCTGCTTTAAGCTCAACTCCCTGCAGCTCCACGCCCTCATGACCAACTACCACTGTGCTCCAGACGAGCCTTACATCCCGCCCGTAAGACTTAAAGCACAGAAACACACTCAGAATAGAAAGAAATTTAGCTAATGAAACACTAAACACTTCTAAACTTAGATCAGACGAGTTATGATGTACATATGTTTATATGTTTTCTGTTAGATAATGTCAGCTTTATGTATCACAAGTCAGCTGTTGAACAAATCAGATTTGCACAGATGTTGAAAATAGCCATCACTCTATAAGATGTTTGCTGGAGCTTTAGATGTGAGGAACCATGCGGTTGTCTGATATGTGCGCTGCCTCTGGTTGTGTGTTTGTGTACAGGAGCTGATAGACCACGTGGTGGCGGTGGCAGAGAACACAGCAGATGAGCTGGCGAGGAGTGATGGGAGAGAGGTTCAGCTGGAGGAGGATCCCGACCTCCAGCTGCCCTTCCTCCTTCCTGAAGACGGCTACTCCTGCGACGTGGTGCGCAGCCTCCCCAACGGCCTGCAGGACTTCCTGGAGCCGCTGCTGCAGAGAGGTAAAGTTACTGGGACCAGTATTTAACAATACAAAGAAATTCTATTGAGAAAGAATCAGCTGTTATGTTTCTTGTTTAGGGAAATGCAATTTAGTTATCAAAGAGTTAATATGCTCTGGCTTTTGTGCAGGAATGTGATTCACTTTATTTTATTATTTTTGTGGGGTGTTATAGTCAAAAATATGTTTTTCTGATTGTTGAGTATCATGGAACCTTCACTGAAAATGACACTAGCAAGTCAAATTCAATTTAACTCCACTAATTTCTTTAATGCATTAACGCAACTTGTTCCGTTTTAAAGCTAGAGTGAAGATACAGGCATCATATGAAACTAGAAAACCTAAGGACCAACCAAGTCATACTAGCTTGTCATGAAGGAGATTAAATAACACTCCATACTTCCGCTAAATTGTGGTAAGGAAAGACTGGTATGGCCATGTTCAAAGAGGTCTCTTCACCTCTGACCTCCAGATATGTGAATGTAAATGGGTTCTCTGGGTATCCACGAGTCTCCCCTTTACAGACATGCCCACTTTATGATAATCACATGCAGTTTGGGGCAAGTCATTGTCAAGTCAGCACACTGACACACTGACAGCTGTTGTTGCCTGTTGGGCTGCAGTTTGCCGTGTTATGATTTGATGCAGTACCTTTGAGGGTTTCTGGACAATCTTTGTCATTGTTTTGTGTTATTAATTGATTTCCAAAAATAAATATATACATACATTTGCATAAGGATGCATATTTGCCCACTCCCATGTTCATAAGAGTAAACACAAATTTCACACAAATTTCCCTTTAAAGAGAACAGATTAAAATGTGTGATTAATAGCAATTAAATATTTGAATTGATTTGTCAGCCCTGGTTGTTACAGAATTTAGATGTCTTACTGAGTGAAAATGTAAAATTAAAATGTGTGATTCTTTTTCCAGGTTTCTGTAGGTTAGTACCCCACCCCCGGTCACCTGGTACCTGGACCGTCCACTTTGAAGGAGCTGACTGCGACAGCCACTTCTCTGCTGCTGACACTTCTGAGATGGTAGGACATTAACACACACACACACCTCTCTAAACCACTCTGTGTGTGTGTGTGTGTGTGTGTACACTTGTGTGTGTCGGGGCGGTGGGGCATCCCAGGTAAAGGACGCTTAGTAATGCTGACTCATAGACGTACAGTAGATCTGACAGCTAAGACGGCCACGAAAAGTGTCTGCAGAGTAACTTCAGGACGCTGCTTTGCTTTTTCAACACTTTTCTCTCTGTCCTGCACTGAGATGTCTTTTCTTTGATTAGTGTTTGCTCAACCAGTGAGCAGAGCTATGTTCAAACTGCTCCAAAACAGTTCCAGCTGAGGAATAAAGATAAACTCATATATATATTCACATGCCAAATTTAAATGCAGTAACTACAACTGTATTTGGCGATGGATGCTTTGAATCAATGAAATTAATGAAAAGAAACACTTTTACAAGGTTTTATCTCTGTGGTTTTATGAAAACCTCCTTTATTAGTTGAGAAAACAATGTCAAGGCCCATTTAGTTAGTTTCTCTGGAGCTTTAATCATATCACGATCTTCCTCAGAAGACAGTTTGCTCAGTTTCTTCCGAAGACTACCTGACAACATAATGCCTCTGGCCATGCCAGTCACCGCCTTGGATGCGTTATGTTGGACTCAAAGATCAAGTGATTAAATTTTTGTGGTCAAAGGTCACTGTGACCTCACATTCTTTGCATTTTCGTGAAAGTGATATCCCAGGAACACCATGAGTTAACTTCTTCATATTTGGTGCAAATGTCCACCTGGACTCAAGGATGAACTGATTAGGTTTTCGTGGTCAAAAGTCACTGTGACCTCACAAGACATGTTTTTGGCCACAACTCAAGAATTCATATTCCAATTATGACAATTTAACACAAATTTCTAACAGGATAAGACATAGATGTAAACTGCAATTACTGGCGGAGTTGGCGGAAGCATACAGCTGTGAGGTGGTAGATAAACTACATTTTCTCTGAGCACTTTAAGCACTTCTCACCTGCTTAAAAGCTGAAATTCAGAGTTCATTCTTGACCTCAGAAACAGCACTTATGGAGCTTTTTATCATATCTCATGATTGTAGTGAGATTGTTTTCTTCGCTCCTCTCTCACTTTCATATTAGTATTTTAGGGTCAAAACTCTCAAACAAAATGCCCTTAAAATTTATATTTCTAAAAAGCTTTAAAAATGTAAAAACTATGACACTATTGCAGCTAATTTTATTAAGCAGTAAATATTTTATACCCCAGCCTTCAAAAAAAATTTAGGACAGCAAAGCACTTTATTAATCTCCTTATTCACATGATCCCAGCCTGTTGTTTTCAATCAAACACACAGAAGCATATTTGAAAATACAAGGTAATAAACAATATTTTTTCCTAGCCGACCCCATTTTATTGTAATCTTTTCTTTGATTTTGTTATCTTTTTGTCTGTATTAAATGAGTTTACTGCTTGTTTTTTAATATTATTCTTTTACAATATGTAAAAAGTTAAGAACTTTTAAAAGTACTATAGAAATCAGATTATTATCAATAATAGTGGTCATAATAATGATATTATTATTTGTGCTATCATTAGTAATACAATATAATCTCTTAAAATGCTAATTAAAAAATAAATTAAAGGTAAAAAAAATTAAAAAAATTTAAATGTAGGGAATTTATCAGCAAGGATACCAGGTATATTGTCATCATATTAAAGATAAAAGGTGCTGTCATTAAGACATTTGTAGTAAAATATAAAGTTACTAACCTGAAGTATCTAGTATTGGCTCCTCTTTCCACAGTGCTGGTTGATTCAGGAGTAGATTATGCTGGATTTACTGGGTTTAAGGGAGATTCAACAGGAATGCCAGTAGTCAGGATGTAGTCAGAATGAAAACATGGATCAGTTTCCAGGTGAGTTTAAGACTAAAAAAGGTAAAATTCCTGAACAGAACTGGGCTGTAAATGATATGACGGCACACCTCACATAGTTTGACTATTTTTAGAAAAGTTTAAACCTGGAAGTTGCTTTGATTTGGGTCCAAGGGTGTGTGTGTGTGTGTGTGTGTGTGTGTGTGTGTGTGTGTGTGTGTGTGTGTGTGTGTGTGTGTGTGTGTGTGTGTGTGTGTGTGTGTGTGTGTGTGTGTGTGTGCTTGTGTGTGCTTGTGTGTGTGGTCTCCCCGTAGGAAGGCAGTGATTACAGTGGCTTCAGAAGGGGCAATTTACTTTTCATAACAACCTTCACAGACACACACCAAACATACACAGTTTAATCAACACCAATCACACTGCAGCAGTCAGTTAGTAAATGATAGACCACACACACACACACACACACACACACACACACACACACACACACACACACACACACACAGACACACAGCCACTTCCTCTGTAATTGGTCTGTTTATCCCAGCTCTACTATTTCATGACTGTAGTCCCGACATAATGCAGGCGTCTCTCACAAACACTCACACACACACTTTGATTAATGGTGTGTGTCCAGGCTGACTGGAGGGGGTGGCGCTCATGTGGTGGATGTGAGGGTAGCGTGTGTTTACATAATTGAGATGTGATTGATATTACATGTAGAACATTAAGATTATGAACATTATTTAGTCAAATAATTGCTTTAATTAAAAAGGAAAGTTAGCTTCTAGCTAAACAAGATCAAACTGTTTGTGTAGGAAAGTGTCACTTTTCAAAACACGATCTTTTCCCCAAAACTTAACTAAGTGGTTTTAGCTGCCTAAACCCAAAGAAGCTGTTTTGTTTATGTTAGAAACATAAAGTTTCATTCAGTTTTACATGTTGCTTTTGTTTCGCTTTCACTTTTACAACATAGCAGGTGTAGCAGGCCCCTACTGACCCACATCTATGAAGGGTATGCATAACTGATAACACTTATTAAAGTTTTATTGATGATGTTTTTGTGTAGATGTATATTATTAAAAATAATAATGCACCGAGCCTTTAGAAATGTGCCAAATTAAAGTACAGCTTTTCCTGGGAAAAAAATATTATTGTGAATTAAGCACTTTAAAAAATGTAAGATGGGTCTAAAATGTATTTTTTGTTTATCTCTCTGGAAGATATCTGACGTTTTGTTCTCACTTCTAACAAGGTTTGTGAGCCAATTGTAAAACAATGTTGGTATCATGTGGTATCTCTGGGTCGTTAGAGTGGAAAAATCCGATAAATAGCTGAGATTGAGAGTAAGTGCTTGGCAACAACTTGTTGTGAAGTAAATGCAATGGAACGGGGGAGGGAGAGTGCAGAGGTAGAAATCTAGTGAATGAATGTTATCAGTATTATCAGTTGTACCTTTAATGAGCTGATTACAGTCGAATCAGGTGCAACTTCAATGAGTGAATGTCTTTAGAATAATCTGTTGTGGAGACAACTGAAAAGCATTTCTCGATCAATAGAAACATCATTAGCATTGTATGGACTGAAACCCAGGTTTCAAAGGGTGGAACAAGCTGAAGCAGATGCTCAGCATGAAGGGGAGAGCGCCAGGATGCAGAGCAACATCCTTTAGTCTGTACCGATGCCCACAGCTTAATTTAGCAAGTAGTCATGTCGCTATTTATAATGTTGTTTTCACTGATTTCTTTTTAGCACTGATTGGTTGTAACTACACTGTCAGTCATCAGGGTTGTAACTTATTTCTCATTTTAACAGGACAGACATCCCTGCAGTTATTTGGTTAACTACCATTTAAGTCCTCAGAGAGAGAGAGTTGGGGATATTTTGTACTTTTTGGACCACATGCTGGTAGTATTTTCATAAGGCATATCCCTTATATACTGTATTTCCATATGGTTGGGATACCTGCACTATAAAGGTGACATGTTGAAGGATTGATCTTTGTCCGTGGTGGCTGTCCTCTTTTACCATTCCTCCCCTTTAGGATTTAAAACTGACCTGCAGACTAAAATGTCTTTATGTAGACCTAGTTTTTACTCAACAGAAAGGTGAAGTCACTGATGATGTTGCTTTAGGCATAAAGCTGCACCTGGTTTATAATAAAAGCCTTACATAAGTTGGCCTGTAGAAAGCTTTAAAAGAAAATGAAAGGATGGGTTCACATTTTTAAAACTGTGCTGACATGTCCATGTGCACCTTGGAAGGGTTTTCTGAACGAAGCAAGTTAAGAATTGCTTCAGAACAGAAAATCTTGGTAAATTTATCCATCTGAAAAATGCTGGAAGCTACTGTCTCTGCTTTGTGACATTAGCAGGACTGTCTCCTGCTATCTGTCCCCAATGTCTGTCTTGAAATGAGAAAAAGGGCGTTTAGCTACGCTGCTCCTGCAGCTTGGAATTTACTGATTTGGGTCGAGGGGAGCTGGTTTCTCGAAAGTGTTTTTAAAAATAGACTGAAGGAGTTGGAGGAAGGCTGTAGGTGCTGAGCTATTTGCCCTGTAAAATATAATGACCTTGGTCTTATTTTGTGGTATACTCATGCTGTGGCCTGAAATTTAAAATGAGGGAAAGGAGATCTTTAATCTTAATGTATGTCTGGTTAAATAAACTCTAAATAAATACATAGAAGTCATGTTTGCACAAGTTTGTGTTTTGAATTGATTTCTTTGAGGCCAGTATGGGCAACAGGAATAATTACAGCAACTGATATCCCTTTCAATGGTTATATGTCCAGGTCAACGTTTTCTACAGGCAGACTTATGTAAGGCTTTTACTGTAAAGCAGGTTTTTACCTTCAGGAACGCCCTCAGCGACTACTAACTTTCTGTTGCATAAAAGTAGGTCTAAATAAAGAGTTAGAAGCTTTTAGACCTTTTTATTTGTTGCATCTCAGGACTGTTTCTTGACTGATGATGGAGATCAGGGGACATGTGGTCCATGGTGGTTGTCTTCAACCAGCTGCAATATAATTTAGCCTAAATAACATACAGTCTTCGTTCCTACTCTCACTTATTGTCATGAGGGCTGGGTCGTGACTGAAAGAAAAAGCCGCTGCTCCTTTGCGTTGAAAGGAGCCAGTTGAGGTGGTTCAGGCATCTGGTAAGGATGCCGCCTGGGCGCCTCCCTCGGGAGGTGTTCCAGGCACGACCAGCTGGGAGGAGACCCCCGGGGAAGACCCAGGACTAGGTGGAGAGATTATCTCCACACTGGCCTGGGAACGCCTTGGGATCCCCCAATCACAGCTGGTTAACGTGGCCTGGGAATGGGAAGTTTGGGGTCCCCTGCTGGAGCTGTTGGCCCCGTGAGACGACCCCAGATAAGCTTGTGACGTGGGGGGAGGGTCTGAAACCCCGTTTAGAAGGAATAATCCGGCCAAGCATCTAGTGCTGCGGATATACAGTAGATCCTCTAGGAGAACTCCTCAGACAGAGGCTCATCTCATTTGTTTTTCTTCCGTCGTTGTAGCAGTACTTTCTGGTGTGATTTGTACGATTGGCTGGAAACAAACCAATTTTTCACATTTTTGTGTTGTTTCATTCATTTTTAAGACATCCTTTTTGTTTTTTTTTTATTTATTATTTTTAAACATTTTTATTGGGTTTTGAGGATTATACAACATCTGTATCAAATACAGTCACCTTTTAAAAATGCGTAAGGAAAAAAGAAATATTTTTGAAAAGGTGGGGGATTTTAGGGGAGAAAGAGAGATAAGAGGAAAAAGAAAAAGAAAAAAACCCCAAAGGCTTCCGGTGTTTGAGGGGTCCAAAAAAGGAGAAAAGGGAGAAAAGGAAAAAAAATAAAAAAAACCCCGGGGAAAATTTCCGGGGGGGATTTAAATTTTTTGTTTTTTTTTTATTTGTGAATGCCTTTAGAGTTATTAGAAGAGAATTTTTTTAGCTATTTTACACATTCATTTAATCTTTTATTGGGTTATAATTCTGTTTAAATTGTGCAGTCTGTTTTCTAAAGAGCCTACTACTGATGATGTATCACTTGCTGTATGCTGCTGTACATTTTCTACTAACATTTGTGTGACAGACAGCTTGTATTCTGGTTGTCATACTAATAGCTGGGATGTCGTTGTAGTGTCACTGTGGCTGAGCTACCGGTGCAGTCCTGTTTTAATTGTAGTCTGTTTTGTCTCTTAGAGTAGATCCAGTGTTGCCGTAGCAGTAGTTGTTGTGCGGTTGTTGTTGTTTTGTTTGGTTCTGGGTGTTCCTGCAGATTGCATTTACGCAAGAGTGCTACCCACGCACAAAAATACACACTACGACGCAGACATACTTTTGCACAAGTCTGACATGAGCTTATTTATTTTGGAGTATCCTTTGTCAGAATATTTTTTCATGATGTGGGAAACCTCGGTAGCTCTCTCTCTTTCTTTGTTTCTGTCTCTGTTCTCCCCACCCAGTCACCCAGCCCTGCAGTGTGTATATGTGTGTGTGGGTAGCCATGATGTGGTTTTCATTCTTGACTCGATTCCAGCGACCACAGGTTCCTCTGTGGTCTTCCCCTTTCCCCTTTTTATCCCTCCTTCATTCCTCCCCTCCCTTTTCTCATCCCTCCCTCCCTCTTTTTTTTTTTTTTTTTTTTTTTTTTACTCCAGTCTGGTTTCAGAGGCAGACGGAGGGAACACAACACTAGAGGACATTCGCTGTATTTCCCCTCGAGGCTGTTAGACACATCTTGGAGGTTTCATCCTCACTCACAGTTTGTCCTTCCTGTCCATCTCTCTTTTCAGCCAATGAGGAAAGACCCGGAGGTTGTCACGGTAACCCTGAAGAAGCACAACGGCATGGGCCTCAGCATCGTGGCTGCCAAGGTAGGAAATACCACCTGGAAGTGTGTTAATGTGTGGCTGTGTGTGTGTGTGTTAAATCCGAACTAAAGCAGATCTGAGATATATTTGAGCTTTTCAAGAAACTTTTTTAGAAAGAAAACTTCTCTTTCAAGGCAGAAGTCATATATTTTTCAAACATTTTCTGAAGCAGAAGTGTGAAAAATTGGCACGTATTTGACAGGAAATCCAAAAATAACTTTATATCTTGGCTGTCGAGACGGAGTGTGTCTGACTTTTTTTTTTTTTTTTTTTTTTTGTGCGTGTGCGAGGTTGAGCGACTGGTGGAATAAGGCTGCTGTTTTAAATAGACTGCTTTCATTGTTGAGTCTGACAGCAGTGCAGAGACTAAACAGTGACATTACAAAGGAAGCTCTGGTTGACTCCTGGACAAAAAAACGCTCTGTATTTAGTTTTTTTTCTGTTAGAGGGGAGTGGGTGTGGAGGGTGGGACTGTGTATCACTGTCTGTCCATGTTGTTTATTTGTTCACACACCTCTGATGTAGAGACAAAACCTGGGGAAATTATACAAAATCACCACCGTGTTTTAATATTAAGAGATTCACCAAAAGCGCAGCTGTGGTCTCAGGAAAAATTGACTGAGATTCATAAATTTCCCCCATGTTAGCTGCAAACTTGGCAAACATGACCAACTCTTTTTGCTGTTAAAAACTTTTTTATACTACATTGGATTGGATTAACTGAAGGACCTGAAGGACCAGAGATAGACAGGAGATATGATTAGGATGGATGTCTTTTTAAAGGGTTCATTCTGCTCAACTCAAGGTTATTTAAGCTCCTGACACTCAAGAAGGTTCAGTTTGATTGAAGAGCAGCATAATGATGAAAAATCACCCCAAAAACAAAAACAAAATAATAATTTTTAGTGTCTAACAATATGACAGATGTGCACAGTGGCGGCATCTACTGGATTAAATCAACATTACTGCATACAGATTGCTGCTCTGTAGACTGCAAACTCTGTAATACCAAGCAGTTATTGATGTAATGAACAGGTAGACCATTCAATTTCTATAAAAATGCCGTTTTCCAGGCATTGAAAACCAATCAAATTGGTGTATGTTGCAATATACAGAACTAGCTAACAAGGTAAAAATTTAATGTCATTGCAATGTTACTGCTAATGTGTCGCTCATATGTAAAGCCGTTTTCAGCAGAGCTTTAAGATAAGATGAGATAAGATAAGATAAGATGAACCTTTATTAATCCCCGGAGGGAAATTCAGGCTAATTATTACTTTCATTATTGATTAATCAACAGCCAGTTATTTTCTCAATTTATCATTTTGTCCGTAAAACATCAGAAAATAGTGAAAAACCTTCCCAAGGTGACATCCTCATCCTCAAGGTGACATCCTCAAGGGCCTTCATACGTCAGACTAACAGTCTCAAACACAAATATATTGTTTCCGCTTTACATTTAACGTGAGTGTTGCAGCCGTGTGAAACACACCGAGCCTTAAACATTAGATACATTCATACATTAAACATATGATAAAAACATGTAAAACAACCTCTGAAAGCCACCATTCAAACTTGCATAAAACAGCATCCACGAAGTAAGACAGTAACATAAAACCTGAATGAATCCTGCTGTCATCATCCAACCCAATCATGAGCGATTAAAACAAACAACTCCATCATCACCTTCCAATTTTATATGAAAGACCGATCATCAGCTGACTCATCCTGAGCCTTTAGCAGCTTGACGGCACCATTGAGGATAAATTAATCATCATTACCCTCGTTCTTCCATAACATTCACAAAAGCTCTGCTTTCTGGTGTAAACCACCTGGTGTTTCATTTGTGTTTTACATTTTTTGGGGAGCATTTTAGTGTCACAAATGTCCATGGTGTGCGCCTCAGAGCCACCATGATGCCCCATCTCGCTTGGTTTTAAATTTAAAATGGCAAAGAAGCATGCGGCACAGTTTGACGTCCACTTTGACTAACAAATTTCCTGAGGGAGGGGAACCCTGCACTCACAAGCCGGGCGGTTTACGTAATTCTGTGCTGAGGCCTCACTGTAAAGTATTTTATATTTTTTGCACTGTTTTTTTTTTTTTTTTTTTATCAGCTTGCATTGATTTGCACAATCTTCTATATACATTTTATTGCAAAAGGCTCAAGGAGCTGACTGACTGCCAACCCTCAAAGACTATTGTCTTATTTTGCACATTTTCAGTCAAGGTTTTATTAAAATTGAAGTCCTCTCTCTTGCGATTGTTTCGAGTGATTATTTTATATTGGCTCAGGCAGGTTCCATGTTTAAAACTTTGTTGTGTTTTACCTTAATTCGTCACCCTTCCTACCTAATTTGGTTGTTTATAGCACAATAACTACTGATTTAATGCAACGAGGAAGTGAATAATCAGTTTTGTGTATTTAGCATATTTAGATGTGAAAATGCACCTTGAAAATGCTTGAAAAGTGCTTAATTTTGACTTTGGAAAAGGTTTAGGATTTTATCATGTAGAGGTCTGTGATGCAAAATCATCCTATTCTCCTCCTGGTCTTTATCTCTGAAGAGATAGGTGTCGGTGTAAACGCTTTGTTGTTAAGTTTTGTCACCAGCCAGCGTAGGTGAGGCTGATGCACCGTCTTGTTGAGTTTCTCTCTGTTTTTGTGCTTTGCTGCTACTTTTTTAATGATGAAATGGAT
The DNA here is from genome assembly GCA_947000775.1 of Pterois miles. NCBI lineage: Eukaryota > Metazoa > Chordata > Actinopteri > Perciformes > Scorpaenidae > Pterois > Pterois miles. The sequence goes on from CAMQGK010000634.1 coordinate 11,797,587, forward strand.
AAAGTGTGTGAGGCAGACTGATGGCATTTGTTCTCTGTGCGAATCATAAGGACTCTGTTTCTTTAGAGTAGAGTGAGCTTCCTGCTGAAGCCGAGATCTTTCCTGTGTGGCTGTGTACATATGTGTGTGTGTGTGGGAAGGAAGGATGTACTGAGGAAACCTCCTTGCTCTGTTTATTTTCAAAGCTGTGTGGACGAACGAGGAGGCAGAGGAGTGTGTGGGATGGGAAAGGCAGGTAGAGGGAATTTTTGTCAAACAGCTGCTTGAGTTCTCAGTAAACTGGGCTGAGCTCTGTCCTGTTATATAACTCAAGTGTGTGTGTGTGTGTGTGTGTGTGTGTGTATTATGTGTGTGTGTGTGTGTGTTTGCCTGGTGGAGCTGCAGCGGCGCTCCACCTCACTCTGACCAGCCAGCGTCCCAGTCAACGCTTCACCTCTGGATCGCCACCAGATTCTTAACAAACGCTGCGTTGGAGGAATTTTTCTGCGTCTTTTTTTAACCACATTTACTGGAATTCATGCAGCTTTTTTTTTAAACTTGCTTTAATAAGAGTTTTTCACTGAACTTTTTAAAATGACCTGCACTAAACTTCCACGACTTTTTGCCACACACTTAGGAATTCACATTACTTTTTTTTTGTCCCTCGTTCCCAGCCGTAAATAGTGATTTTAAACATAGACGTTCAGCTGAATGGATTACTCCCCGCCTGTGTAATTGAGAGGTTTTGGACTTGTCAGTGCACGTTAGCAGGTTGAAGCGCTCTCTGGGATAAAACGAGGTGTGCACATTTGTGTGTGTGTGTCCCAGTCTGGACGTCCCAGTGTGAAGAGGTCTGGACGACGCTGCCGAGTGGCTGCAACATGTGGTTTTCTGTGGTGGGCAGGAGAGACCAGGTAACAGGGCTTTATAGACAGACTTATTGTACATTGTCTTCTAACTTCTGACCATTTCCTTGCCGTTACTTTTGAATGAACTAAATATAAAAAGTGGTTTGAAATGTGGGTGTGCACATGTAAGCCAGATACAGAGTTTGTTCTGTTCTCTTATTTCTCGATAGACCAGATTCCTTTGTTTCTTCTTCATATTGTGATTATCCTCCTCTGTGGCTGCTTAATACACTGACTTTATTCAGACCTCATTGGTCGAGGGTGCAAAGTGAAGCAGCTGGTTGAATATTGAACGCACCGTGAATGATTGCAGTGTCACCAGTGGGTTTATCGTGCACCCTCTAGTGTGATGGCCTACTGGTTTGTCACTCGTCACTGTTTGCTTTCAGGGCTGCTCTGCTAATGGTTAAACTAAGGTACACACACCAGACACAGATGGTCAAAAAACACATGCATTTTGGTCAGTGTGCTCAGTAATGTTAAGCTATTTCAATACACGTTATTGATATCTTTTTAATAAAATCAGGCTCCATGTAGTCTTTCACTTGTATGTTTTAAGCCTTTAATATGAATTTAATCTAATGACACACTTGAATCAGATTCTGCAGAAATATGCATGAGTAGTATTTTTTATTTTTCAGTCATTTTAGGCAACATCTAAGTGCTGTTTTCACGATGAAACTATTGTTTGCAGCGTACTTCAGTATTAACCCATAGTAGTGAATCCAGTTTGTCAAGCAGGTGTTGCAGTGATTGATCTGTAGCGTCATGACAAACATTTCATGCGTTATATTCATGCTACTCGAGTCTCTCTCCGTGGATCAGATGAGTGGAGCAATGTGCTGAGATTTGTTTTCGTAAATATACTAGTAGTATACTGCTTGGCTCCCAGCTGTCCGAAGTGAAGTTAAGAGTTGGCAAAACTCCTCCTCCTGCTCCTGTGTTGGTATGTTTACTCATGTACAGTATCTATCTGTCGCAGTAAAGAACAGAACATTCCCTCTGAAGCTAAATTTGCAGCATTTTGCAATTCAGGAGATATGACAATGTTTCATGTAGGAGAGAACTTCATACCAAACGCCATTCAAAAATCCTGTAGTTTATTTCTGCTTTGGTTCTTGGCAAATAATATCACCTGATGGAGCAGCACTTGTGATATATATGATTTATACGGTATATTCAACCCCACAAGAAGCATTTTAGTTGAGTAAAATTTAGTGTTATACTGCTGATCAAAGTCTTGAGCTGAAGCGATAGACATGAATGACTTGGGAAAGTTGCTCTGTTTGTAGCCGCAGTGTGTTTGAAGTATTGGTTGCGTGTGTGTTTGTTTGTTAGCCGACCGAATTGTACTAGAAGTGGAACAATAGTATGAGAGGGTTACCCCCTGTGAGGGCAGAAACAATGGGAGGATGTACATGCACACACACACACACTCACACACACTTGCTTTCCTGTAAAGCTGCAGGCAGGAGGTGTTTACAAGGTGCGTGGAAGATTTTGTACAGCTTGGCGCTCTTTTTAACAGACACCTTTTATCTTGTGATGGAATCACCTTTTGGCAGGACTGTGTGGAAAAACGTGGACATTACTTGCAGGAAAATTTGTTTCTGTTCATGAGCTCATCTCTGGTGGTCAGCTGTAATCTGAATAGCTTCTGAGGTTATTAGAGGACATGATGAAACAGTGTTTGAATCGTATAGCAATTACAACCCACAGATAAATGGATTTTTGATGCTGATACAAATCCTTTAGATTTGTTTCATCTTCTAAAGAATTGAGACCAAATTTCATACTGAGCGGGACATTTTACAGTTTAAAAGTCAACTTCTCTAAGTTTGTAATGTCCTTTCTTCTTGTTACTAATTGGCCAACATACAGTATGTACCAGTACATCTGAAATAAATTCATATTAGCTTATACTGTATATCAGACTTTCTGGTTTATTGGTCTAAACTATCAAGTATGTTTTGACCCGTTGTAAAACTAACTTAAGGTTTAGGTTGAGTGCAGTTTGTCGTCATCTAGCTTTTTGAATACAGATCTGTTCATAGAACATGTACAGTATACATCAACACTAGAGTTGGAGAGTTGCACCAGTCACCAGCCAAATGCTGGTAATAATAAACCAAATACATTTGTCAAAGTGTTAACACGCCTCTTCCTAACCTCTTCAATGGGAAAAACTTGTATGCTCTAGAGGTGTTAGCCTCGTGTTACCTCCTGAATCCAAACTGGTGTGGTTGATAGGTTATTGTGATGGAAGTAGGTTGACAGGAGGAAGCCTCCTCAAGTGTATTTTTGACCTGTGGGAAAAACTCTATTTCCCGAGATGAGAGTATTTTAATACACATTCACTGGCATGGAGTGTACAGATGCAGAACAGAAGCAGTGTGTGTGCTAACTCACAGAAACTGTGAGCTGTTTAATTATAAGCCAGTTTGGTCTGGAGACAAAGCAACCAGAAAATGCATTTCATAAAGCAGTTGGTAATTTCAACTCTGCATTTGTTGCCTTTATATGAGTTTTGTAACATCATACAATGCATCTTGAAATCTGTCATGTGAGTGTGGTCGAGAAAATGACTTAAATTACTGTTAAATTAGATTAAGAAGTCATACCAACCAATATGTAACTACAGTCACACTTTTGCTGTTTGCATTCAATATCTGTGTTTATAAAAACAAGTGAGTCTTTCATTCTTAACATTACTAACTTTATCTCAGCTTTTTTTCTGTTTTGGCATGACAAGAAAGCCTCTTCCCACCTACACAGTTATTTAGGCTGATCAGACATCTTCTCAGGTTAAAGCTGGATGTGGTTATAAACTGAAAATCATTAAGGTTTTTAAAGCGCTCCTGTCCTAACGGGTGCCACAAAGTCGAAATAGCATAATGAAGGAGATGTCAATCATCCACAGCCTGTACATGCCCGCAGAGTCCTGAGAAGATGTCTAATGACAGAAAATAACCATGCTTGTGCGCAGGGCTTTTGAACACCTCTGGTTTCTAACCTGCCTCTTTATGGATAAGTGGTCCATAACCACAGAAAGCAGGTTGACATGTATTAACACTGTAATCTTGTGCGTCGCCAGCCTGCTTTAGCGGTAGTTTCTTGTTTCTCTGCAGAGGTCAGTTGTCTCTGCGTGAGTCAGCCGCAAAAATGTCACCTCACTCTGACTCTGCTGTCCGGACAGAAACACTCCAAGACCTGTCGTATAATTCACGTTTTCCAGAATCCTGCCTCCTCATTTACGAGGACTGCATCTTTGCAGAGACCACAGTGTTTCTTACTTCTTATGGTAATTATTTGATTTAAAAGTTATTATAGGGCTACAGCTAATGATATATTTTTTTTGTCAATTAATCTTATTCGTATTTTCTCCATTAATTGATTAGTTGTTTGATCTATAAAATGATGAAAAATGTTGATCATTGTGTTTCCCAAAACCCAACATTTGTCCATACTTTTAAGTATTTTAAATTCACATTTAAGAAAATGGAGTTAGAGAATTTTGATTTTTTTTTTTTTTCTTAGAAAATGACTCAAACTGACTAATTGATTATCAGAATAATTGGTGATTAATTGAACGGTTGACACCTAATCGATTAGTCATGGCAGGTCTCTGTCATTACAGACTGTATCTTTGAAGACATTTGAAGACGTCACCTTGGTGCTGTGTGATCTTTCACATTTTTCTGACATTTTTTACTATTTTATGTAATTACTCTAGTAACGCGTAGGGACAGGTACCGAAACCTGCTACTAAATGAGCCCGGGACAGTTTTTTTCAAGACTGTAGTATCGATAAGCTCCAACGTTAATAGTTCTGTTATCGGTATTGGAGATGTTAAGAAAATTGATTTCCAATTTATTTAGACTACATGAACTTTAACTTGCACCTTTGATCTCACAGACTCTGTTTCTAATAAGATGAAAACATTGGTCAATGATCCCGATCTAGGGGAGAGATCTTTCTCTCAAAGACCGGCGATCCTGCTGTTAGTATCAGTGACAGAGGGAACAAAACGGTCCACAGTATGGTTATACTTCAGTCGAGTCAGTGCAGACGGTTTTTGTTGCCAAAAGTGCAACAAGTCTTTTACTTTTAAGGGCGGAAAGACAAGTAATCTGTCAAAACAACCAGCAAAAGTGCATCAGATACATGCGAAGAAATTTCCAACAGATGCAGCTCGTAGTTCATCCACCTTCATCACATTATAATTTATAACAGTGACCATTCCTTATACTATATATATAATTGTTTATTTATTCTACATTTTAATTATCACCTACTTGATTTTGTTCAACTACTACTTAATTTAATTAATACACAGTTTTTCCTGAATTAAATTTTTGTACACGGCTGAAATCATCATTGAAGTTTCTTAATGCAGCCTAGCTGTGCAGATCTTGATTTTAATCTTGTCTGATTTGCCCCATTTTCATATTTTAACTGGCTTGAAAAAGGTCACGTCAGGGTCGCTGGGATAAGTTGTCCTGTTAAATTAGTTGAAATGTTCCTGAAGAAGGAATAACATTTTTCATAGCCAGAGTCATACTTGATTTTCTCAGTACAACCTTTTCTACTTGGGAAAGAGGGAGCTTTCTTTTCTTGACATTTTGCTTTTTCTGTAGCAGGGGTCGGTGAGCTTCGTTGAGGAGAGTGGAAAACACTTTATGTTGCCGTAGATCTCTTTAGTTTTTTACGGGTTTGTGCTCAGAGGGGGATTTTGACTGTGCAGCCAGCGAGGCTTACCCCAGGAAATTGGTTGACTTTTGTCCACACAGAAGTTATATCCAAATGTAATTCAAGCATAACAACTTCAGGATTTTATCAGAGCATAAAGGTCTGATAGTATGTGTGTCCCGACATGAGAGGAGATGAGTGAATTTGTTATTAAAAGTCATGAAGCCAAACATTCGGTGGGGAGCATGTTTAAAGCAGCTGACTCCTTCAGGCCATTCCTTCTCTTAATACAGACCTGGCAGCTTTAAGGTACGCTTGATTTGTTGTGCAGGGGAATTTTAGAGAAGCAGAGCTGTCAATAAAAAAAAAGAAAATCAAACGGAAAAGCCCTCCTTAAGGAAAAAAAGCTACTTAAAAAGATTTCTTTCTAAAAGGGGGGTACATTCACTCCTGGGAGAAAAAGGGTATATGTGAATTGGTTATTGACCACCCGGTCGCTGCAGCTTTGAAGTTTCAGTAACTCAACAAACCTGCGTCAAGTGCCCGTTTCGTGCTTTATTGTTTGCCTGTACTGTACATTCTCTTCTTTGCCTGCATGAAAGTCTGTACATGTTACAGTACATGTAGATAATTAAAATGTTCTGTCATGACTATGTCATAACTCATAACTTGGGTAACTTTGCACCTTGCTGCTGCTGGTCAGGATGATAGGCAGAAAGAGATTGAAAAAAAACAATACACACATTGATATGATCACTGTTGATGGTTGTACTGTCAATTAATCTGTTTATTTTCTCGATTAATCGATTAGTTGTTCGGTCTTCTAATGTCTTGCTTTGTCCACAACTCAAAAATATTCAGTTTACTGCCATAGAGGAGTAAAGAAACTTGTAAATATTCACATTTAAGAAGCTGGAATCAGAGACTTTGTTTCTAAAATTTACTCAAATTGATTAATAGTATTAGCTAATTGATTAATTTTCTCTTATGTATACCCAAAAGAGGAACCTGATTGTGTTATCACACTGGAGGCTGTAAAGAGCAGTGTAGTTTAATTACATCAGAAGCTGGTGAAGCAGTGAGGAGGACATCATGTACCACATTAAGCCTGTTGATCCACAACAAAGATCTGGTCTGACCAGATCATCCTTTTTTTAAAAGAAAAGCTACTTTAATGCAGAATCCCATCTTATAGGTAAGAAAACAATTTTGAAATTTTGTCTCAGGTTGCATTTTAAAAAATCATTCAATATCTATTGTACCTTAAAGCTACTGCAATGAACTTTGAATTTGTGTTGTTTTGCGGTCCCTGTGGACAAAAGCAGTAGTGTCGCTGAACACCAGATTCCCTTCAGAAAATCTTATTTTACCACAGCAGGGTCTGACAGTCTGCCCCGTGTAGTCCTGGTTCTGGTTCCCCTGTGCCTCCCTTCCCACCAGTGGGCCCAGCAATGCGGCCTGGGCCTCCAGCAGTGTGGTATCAGTGTTGACTCCCAGCAGGGACCAGTCGAAAGCGGCAGCGAACTTGGATCTGGGTCTGTTTGCCATGGGTCGTTCGCTGCCGGAGGCCCCACAGTAGTCTGAGTTGAAGGACCAGATCTGGACCCGGTTGCACTGATGACAAGCATTAAGAATAACTATAGAGAAATAGACAACTGTCTCGCTGATGGTCTCATTTGCTTATGTAGGTCATATAGAGGCATCAGTATTAAATTGAGACTGTTTCATAACCAGTCAAAAGTTTCTCTTAGTAGCTTTAACTACTTCTTCTGCTTGTATAACATGTCCACTGTGTGTTACATGAGTCTTGAGCTTTTGCAAACTCAGGTAAAATCAAAGTGGTGCACCAGACATGTTCATATACACATGTGGCCTCTTTGAACTCCCTCTGGGATCCCTTTAACTTGCTGAAAGCCCCTCTGAACATCCTCAGGGGATTCAGGGAATTCCCACAAGTGTCTCTGGAGCCTGATTTGGCGCCCCAGTCCCCCCATTCTGGATAAGTGCATGGAGCTGCTGTGGCTCCATCTGAAACAAGAGGCTCTTTAAAGCCTTCTGTAATGTACAACAGACATAAAACAGTCAGAATGATTCACTGTTCGTCTCTCATCTTAATGTCATTCGCAGGAAATTCGTGCCTGCATGAATCCAGCCTCATTATTACATGTACACGCACGCAAAAACAGAGTTGAAACATTGTGGGTCAAATAGTTTGAAGGCCTGGTGTCTCTGCTGGCTCTCTGTACTGGTGAAACTGGGACGCAGATCTGAGGATGATGGAGGACGTGACAAATGCAGAATGTGTCTCTATTCATTAAATTCATATAGTTCATAAATGGAGAATAAGACAGAGGAACACTTTTGTGATCAGTTAAATTATATTGTAGCAATACCAATAACATTGCAAGTAATTTGAGAAATGATTGTCTGAACTCCACCAAAACACATTGTGCAGAAATATGTGCCACAGTGTGAAAGCTCAGGAATGCATTTGTTTCATTAATATGAAGGCAACACAAAGCGCATTGTTATTTTATAACAGACTGCTCGGTCTGAACCTGTTTGAACCCAGATTTTTATGTCCCTGCATATTCAAAAGTTGTTTCCTGCAGCAGGAAAGCAAACAAAGTTCTTATGCAACAAACCAGCAGTCTGCAGTGTAGATGATTATTAAAAAATATTGAGAAAATACAATTTTGCTGCTAAATTATGGGACAGAGCTATGGAAGTAATTTAAAACAGGAAATGGTTGAACTATTCAGTATTTGAGCTCTTAAAGCACTTAAATCTGATTATTACCTTGAGAAAATCTCACCACAAGGTCCATTTGGTAGCTGTTCTGGAGGTTTTGATCATATAATGATCATCATATCATATGAAATTTCCACTTTATTTAAAGGAAAAGTGAATAAATAACATTTTGTGATTTGATCCAAAGCTTCAGAGCAGCCTCTAAACCTTACACTGAGATCGTTTTCATAACTGCTGTTTCCAGTTTCAAGATTAAACTTTAAACCTTTTTTCCAGTTTATTACGATTCAGAATATCTTGATTTCTACACACGTTTTTGAAAATAACCAAATATATAACCATTATGCAACACAGAAGGAACAACAGTAACCTCAGGGTATCTACAGGTCTTTAAAAGTCTTAAAGTCTTAAAATTACATTTACAAAGCTTGTGAATATTTATTATTAGAGATATGCATTTTATTTATTATTATTATTATTATTATTATTGATTTTGTTATTACTGCCAGTCAGTAGCTCATCAACTCATAATAGGCAAGTGACATTTTTAGCAAAAACTTTTAATTAACTTTTTTTTTTTTTTGGATTATTTTTTAATGAGGTAATCCATCTGTCAATGTTCTGCCGCTTATCTGGGTCGGTGTGGTATTACCTGATAAATTATTACTTGATAAATTACTTAGTTATTGTTACAGACAGCTGGGAAGTGCTGGCAAAAATATGATAGAATGGTTAATAAATTCATGTACTTAATACAGTACATCATTGTTGACCTTGTTGTCCCTACTGTCATTTTTTGACCAGTATTAGAAAAAAAAAAGTGGGGAAAAGGTATTAACATGCATTAACATGTGATATTAAAAAGTCAAGAATTTAATCTGCAGTTCGTTCTGGCGTCTTCATCTTCTGCACTACAGCTGATGAAACAGTTAATACTTGTGACCTGCAAACAGTAAGAGCTATTAACCTGAGTGTAACCCCGGCCTCTGTTTTACAACATGTGGCCACACACACACACACACACACACACACACACACACACACACACACACACACACACACACACACACACACACACACACACACACACAAACACATACACACTGTGCCACGTTGGTCCGACGAGTGGCAGCAATTAGGAGTGTTTTTAATCCACTCCACAGTTTTATGAGCCAGTTTATAGACACGCTGTGATTCTTAATGTCTAGGTGTGTGTGTCTCCTGATCCTGTGGCGTTTTCTGTGTCAGTTTCATACTGTAGCTCCTTAAAACCGCTTTAAACCTTGAAGCAAGTCTGAAAGTAATGATGGGATGTCCTCAGTTTCTGTTGTCAGTTTTTTTTTTTTTTTAACTCTTCCCTTCCCAACAGAGAAAACAGTAATTTTATTAATGCATGCAATTCACTGATTTCATGAAGTGTTGGAGGTGAGATAATATTGTAATATTAATATTTATTATTGATTTTAATTATATTTTTATTCACAGTTTGCAACAGACATACTTCCATGAAATGAGTGACAAACCCTGTATGCATATGTCACCCACCTAAATCTATCTAAAGGGGCACGTTTCAAGATTTCTTATAGATACATAGAAAAAGAAAACAGTGAACAATTAGGGTGTATGTGTATAAGTGTATGTAGGGTGTATTCTTTTCATTACCATACAATCATAGATTTGCAAAAATAAAATCTGGCCCTTACATATTTAATCCAGTTTTCCCAGCGTACTTCCAGTTTATGGTTAGCACACTGTTATCCTGTTATCCTCCCATACATTTATTTAAAGATAGGCTTACCTTTGATTACCATTTAATCATAAAAGCCTTTTTCTCACCATACCAGCAATATACTAAAAACATGTTTGTCTCTTTTTAGCCATTCTTTAGGTGAGTCCAAAAAATAAATAGTTTCATATTTATCCCAGTAGAGTATCTTTATAATGAAAATAAATGAACTCTGAGGATAAACATGTCAAAATGGTTAAGAAAGAGTGTGAAGCGTGTGAACATGCCAGCACTTTGTTGCCTGTAAACCACCATCACCTCCCCATTTCACAAGAAATCCACCCATACTCACACTCCCCTTTTTATCTGTATTTCTGTTCTTTGTTGCACTGTTGCTTCGCGGTAAATAGAAGATTTTTTTCATTTTAAATAAAATATTATGACATAAAATAAACAGATTCCTTTGGGGAGGTTTGACTGTCTCAGCAGCAAATATTAGAAAACAGCAAAGAGCTTGAATACAAGCAGAAGGAAGTGAAGATAGGGACTCTTGTGAATGTGTTTGCTGGAGCTCCATAAGTGTCTCAGTTTGACATGTCGGTGAACTCCAGATAAAAGAGGCTCTGTGTTCAGGAAACCACAGTATTTCAAGCTGACCCTGTTCTGTTTGGTGTCAACAATCCTGAATGGCTGCTTGTAAAATGTGTGTGGTGGTGCTGGACCAGAAGGGATCTGGTTTCCGTTATTCACTCAGATCTGCTGGGTGTTACTGGTGGTTCTGTATCAACCTTGATATGGTCACTGTGTCCAGTTATCTGGCTGGAGAGACAGACTTTTGGTATCAAGTGTATCCGTGTGGTTAAAAATCATGGTATCGAATCAGTGCATAGACTGCTGTACTCAATACCCGATCCCAAATTTTGTGCAGTATCGGACGCATTTCTGATGTTGATATTGGTATTGGAACAACTCTAGTGATTTATTTTAATAGTTTATATGTAATCTCACCAATCTTTGCAGCATTAATATGCAGAAATTATTGTCTTCCATAATGACACATTACATTATGCTAATTTCTGTTCACATTGCTCCACATCTGTTTGGGATCTGAGCATTTTTTGGTTGATTTATTGTAGTAAGTCCTTTATAGTGGGTTCACTGGTTAATATGTCTGCGTCTCTCTGTCTCTATAGGGTGCTGGTCAGGAGAAACTGGGCATATACATCAAGTCGGTTGTCAAAGGAGGAGCCGCTGATGTGGTTAGTGTACACAGAAACTGGAACCATCACAGAAAAGTATGAAGAAAACATACAGTGACTCACTCTGTGGTATGTGTGTGTCTGTTTTACAGGACGGTCGTCTGGCTGCAGGTGACCAGTTGTTGAGCGTGGACGGGCGCAGTCTGGTCGGCCTATCACAAGAGAGGTAAAGAAGATTAGTAGTTCAGTGCTCAGAAATCATGTAACGCAATGCTACCTAATTGTATTCGTATGCTGAAAACCCCAGCTGACACGTTTAAATTATAATGAATCCTGCATGGCATCTATAAAAACACACCAGTGAGGAGAAGTGGGTGCACATGGTGTTTTCCTCTTTATATGCTGCTCAGCCACCTACCGCACAGTACTGACGCATTTATGGTCACGCTGGTGACGAAACTCAAGTTCTATTTCGAGAATTGAAAACATTTGGAAAGAAAAATGTCTCGTTGACGTGACGTCAGATAATAACCACATTTAGCGGGAAACCTCAGGGGTGACCCATCTTGAGGTTGCTGCTTTGCGTCCCATTTTGTCCTTTGGGTGTGCATGTTTTGGAAACAGCAGTGAAGCGTTGGACAGTGGTTAACGCCCCACTCAGATTAATCCAGTTATTCCTCTCTCTCTCAGCATGAACAGGCTTGGAGTTCAGTGCTGGTGCTTACTGTGTGTCAAACTGGATTTACAAATCATTTGTTAAATTGCTTTAGCGTGCAGGTTGCAGGTGGGAGGGATTTATCTTATCAGGTCATTTCATAATCTGACGATCATGATATCATCCCGTGGTGATCTCCTCTCCTGCAGGTGACTCCCAGCAGCTTAAGATTAAGTATGATTTGCAGCCTTAACGTCTGGTATAAGCTGAATCCTGCAATATTTCCAAACGTGGGTTGTTTAGAGACAGATCTCTGCTCAGCTTCAAGCAGTTGACTTTACATTCCCTGAGTTCCATCAGACACACATATGGTTCATTACCTCGTGTGATCTGCCCTTCAACTATTTATAGGATTTGGTTAAAGCCCTTTGCACATGTGGCTGTAACAGAAAATAACACAAGTACTCTGGGTACAATTCTGCTGTGTCCACACACACACACAAATTAGAGTGAAGTAAGTCTCTGGCAGTGACAGATATAATCCCTGCCTCCTGTGGTTCATATTAAAGGTCTTACAGTTTATTTTTCTGCCTGTTGGGAAGCCAGGAGAAAGAGTGTTTTCCCATAATGACTAAAAGATGTTTGTTAGTTGTGCACTCAAACTACTAGGGCTGCGCAATTAATCAGAATTTTTAGGGCTGTCAAGAGATTAAAATATTTAATTGCGGTTAATCACATAATTGTCCATAATTAATCACAATTAATTGAAAATGAATCACATTAATTTTCTGTTCTGAATATACAGTACTTTGAAGGGAGATTTCTATAGTATTTTAGTTAAGTGGACAAATGTGCTTGTTTTTCCCAGTGTACTGTATGTATATATTTATTATTGGAAATCAATTTAACAACACAAAACAATGACAAATATTGCCCAGAAACCCTCACAGGTACTGCATTTAGCATAATATGCTCAAATCTTAACATGGCAAACTGCAGCCAAATGGGCAACAACAGCTGTCAGTGTCTATTTACAGTCACATATCTTGAGGTCAGAGGTCAAGAGACCCCTTTGGAAATGGCCATGCCAGTTTTTCGTCAACAAAATTTAGCATATTTAACCTTCTTCCCGATAAACTAGCATAACATGTTTGCTACCAATGGATTCCTCAGGTTTTCTGGTTTCATATGATATCAGTATCTTCACTCTAGCTTTAAAACTGAGTCCGCTAGAACCTAAAAATCAAAGTTGCATTAATGTGGAAAATAGTGACGTTAGAACCAATTCACATTTCCGAGTATTTATGGCGGTAACTTTGACAGCCCTAATAATTTTATCACAATATGGCCTCGTGCAATTTTCAAATTGTAGGAGGAGCAATATTTGTTAAATGTGAGACGTGTGTCAAAATACCATTTTAAATTAAATATAGTGGTGCAGACATGTCCTGGCCTACACATCATGTTCTACAGACTAAAGAAAATGTCTTTGGTAAAGATCCCCGCGAAAATTACCATAAGCGTTTTAACACGTCTTTCAATGACATTTATAGATAAAGCAATTAATCAGTTAATCATGAAAATACATGTTAGTTGCAGCTCTAATCTGTCACACCAGTGTCAAAGTATCTTGTGTTTGGAACCCAGCAGATAAAGTACTAGAGTACTTTTACTTTTGGTATTTTAAGTATATTTTGATGCTAATAGTTTTGTATTTTTACTGAAAGGAGTAGTGCAAATCTTCAAGATTATTTCAGTAAAAGATCTGAGTAGGGAGAACAGGGGTTGGGTGTCGTATTTATTAAATCTTGATCTCTGGCAGACGCTCTTAAAAAATGTTGGTACTTAAATTTTCAGCACTGGGGTCAGAGGTCATCTACAGGGTCGTTTCAGGAGTAAGACACGTGACATTGAGGTGAAAGGACTTTAAGCGCCTCTGTTTCTCTCCTAGACTTTTACACAATGGGTCCAGTTATTAAGTTTGAAAGGAGAGCTATAGTTTAGATTAGCTAGGCTACAACGTGTGGTTGTTAGCTTAGTCGCTATCAAAAGATCCCTGTTGGGGTTGGTTGTCACATATAACTGATGCTGATTGACAAGGATGAGTTGAGTATTGATATATTAAGATAAAAAAAATGTACTTTTATGAATGTTTGTTTTCCCCATTTATGTTTTTTTTGATGCAGGAATGTTAGGTTGTTGCATTTACTGTTTAATTTCAAGATTACACCCATTTTTTATTTGCCCCCTTTAACAATACCACAAGTACAACCAACCTCGTGGTGTGCACAAGTTGTATTAAAGTAAAAACCTCGTTCTCCTTTACTTCTTCCACCACTGGGTGTGATATGTAAGCACAGTACTATCAAAAGGTACAGAGCACAGTGTACCAAGGACATTATCTTCTGATCACTTAAAAGGCTGAGCTTAAAACCGCTCATTGCAGCTTAACGGGAGATTTAAATATCGATGTGTATTATATCAATTTAATGCCTATGCTATAGAGAGCAGTTTAAGTGTGTCAGATCCCTTGAAGTTGTGAGTTTCATGTTCATGCTCTCTCTCCCCTCTCTCTCTCTCTGTGTGCAGGGCAGCAGAGCTGATGACGAGGACGGGCTCAGTTGTGACTCTGGAGGTCGCCAAGCAGGGAGCCATTTACCACGGACTGGCTACTCTCCTCAACCAGCCCAGCCCCATGATGCCAAGAGGTGAGTAGCACATATACACATGCAAAATATTTAGAGGGGCTTGTAAAAGAGTTGGTGCTCATTTTACAGTTTCTTTTACACTTCAAACTCACTACTGACATCATGTTTCATATTTTAAAGGTTCCATTGAGTCTAAATACACATTAGGTGGGCTTAACCAGATAAATTATTGCATTCAGATCAGTTTGTTTTTATTAATTTGTCTGTTTTTTCTCATGATATTGAAGAGCTTTATCTTTTATATGATTTTAAATACGGTAGTTTGCAGAGGTTAAACACTAGTTAATTGAATATTTGACTGACATAAAATTAATCTGCAACAATTTTGAATTATCTTGGTCATTTTTCAAGCATGAATGTCAGTCATTCTGTTTCCAGCTTCTCCACTGTGAGGATTTGCTGATTTTCTGTTTTAAATATTATTCATCAGTGGAATATTTTCATTTGTGGACTATTTATGTGTTAACTTGTGCTCTAAGTAGTTGTTATGTGCATTTTCTCTGTTTTTGGATGTTTAATAGCAAAAACAATTGAACAATTAATGCAAAATAATGAGTAATTAATCAAAAATGAATCTGCAGGTCCACTTTTGATACAGAACAGTGGAAGTACAATGTGTATGTCCGCTGTTTTTCACATCCTTGGACAATCATAAACATTATAAAAATCTTAAATTAAAAGCCATTTAAAAAGATCAGATGTGGTCATAAGTTTGGCTGCAGATTTGTGCTAGTTAATAGTTGTAATGAATGGACTATTGTCGTTCCACCATCAGTTAATGGCAGTGATTTGGTGTTGTGGATGAAAGAGGAGAAGCAGACTGGTCCAGACAGTGTGTCCTTGTTGTCTTCTCTGTAGCGCTGTTAAAAAAAAAAAAAAAAAAACAGCCTGCAGACTGAAGGATATAATGAGTGTTTGTGGCCAGATATTGTGTGTGTGTGTGTGTGTGTGTGTGTGTGTTTCTGAGACAAGCCACATGTGTGCGCACACACACACAGTGTAGAGTTTACTGGGTTGTCTGGCTGTGTGCTGGTCTTCGTCTGCTGGAACGTGACCCGAGATTCATTAAGGAAGTCTTCTGGCTGGGCCGGCTGGCCGGCAGTCCAAGATGACGCTAAACGGGTGTTTCTCCTCCCGCAGACCCCTCAACCACAGTGTGTTTTCCATTGTAGACAGTGAAATTTAACCAGCAGGCTGTGAAGGACGCTGGTCATTCTTTAGTAAAGTTAATGGCAGGAAACTGGACAAGTCAAAGTGATTCTCACAGACTCAGGAAGCAAACCTATATACACAGAAGGGAAAGAAATTGGTGCACTTAAAGGGATAGTTTGGGTGTTTTGAAGTGGGGTTGTATGAGGTACCGATCTATAGTTAATGTGTTACCTACAGTAGATGACAGCATGCCCCCCAGTTGCCTCCCTCAACACTGAGAGACACAGCTGTTTCAGTTACCCATCGATCAGAGCTTTCTGACAGTCTAAATGTAGCGTACACTTTAACTGATATAAATTTAAAATTTAAAATGCATTAATTGCTGCAGCCCACGCACATCACATGTATTTTTCAAAGCATCATGAGACAATTCAAGCCACTTTAAACCTCCTACTGTAAATGTGATGACAATTTATGTCGTCACAAAATTCATAGCAGCTATTTTAAAAATCGACTAAGCCTGAACAAGTTTGAACTGGAAATTGTCAAATTAATTCAATAAAACGACAAACATCATCAACGATCACAAGGCTGTTGAAGAGATTCTTCTCATATCGTTGAACAATCCATTTTTCATTTGTGGTGTTAGGAAAAAGAAGTAAAATACATCTCAGTGCCATGCATAAAATTATGAATATCCAGCAAAATGTTTTACATACACCACGTGAGTGAGTAGGAATTAAAGTCCCCATGTTAATGTCACTTAATCACTTCTTAGTTGCCTAAACTGCAAAATTATTTGATGTCAAGGACACGTCTTAGTCATAGCCAAACACAAACTGCACTGACAAATAGTAACAGTGTTCATATTTTCAAAATAACCATTGCAAGTCTCTCTGGATATGTAAGTGACAGAAAAGCTCAACTGCTGAAACGACAAATTCAGAAGTTGAAACGTGTAAACCATTCTTCCTTCTCTGTTTCATCTCTTCAGCATCAGACCGAGGACGTGACAAGAACGGGAAGCTGCGACCAAAGAGCGAAGGCTTTGAGTTGTACAACAGCTCGGTACAGAACGGCTCTCCAGAGAGTCCGCAGGCCGGCTGGGACTCTTACCCCGAACCAAAGAAGATGAGTGGCGAAGATCGACTTCTGAAGAACCGAGCCGACCACCGCTCCAGCCCCAACGTAGCCAGTAAGACACCCCCCCTTAATTTTATTTATACACTTGAACTGCATGAAGTTGTCAAGTTCATCTTCTGGTTGTATCTGTATTCAAGGCTATTTTCATCAGCTATTTGCATCAGCATGAAGTGGCTTTAAATCCAGCTTATTGTTGTATCTGGTTCATTTCAACACTTAAAATCTGTGTTTTCTCTTATTGCCTGAGTATCAAAATGTCATGTGAGTGTGAGAGAAGAATATATGTGATTTATTTAAACGCTGTGTGGCTAAACTACACCATTTAAATGTATTTGACCTCTTCCATAATAAACCATATCCACCAGAGTTAATTTATTCATCATGAAGATGGCATTGTGGCATGAGTAACATGTTGTAAATTTCCCCACTGTGGGACTGATAAAGGAATATTTTATCTTATCTTATCTTATGTTACGTGTCATCACACATCTGTGATATTTCCACCTAATTTAGACAGTAAATTAAGTAGATGGTCTTAATGATATTGACTCAAATAAAAAATAAAGTATCAGTGGTTTAAAAAAAAGAAATCGTGGGTTTAAACTTGGCATGGGCAATAATGGAAATAGTACTGATGTTATTCTTTAAGTACTCCACCCTGATATGGAAACACATAGCATAACACTGTCTGCAAAAGGCTTAAAAAACAACCCCAGAAACCACTTTCAGTCACCATTTTGGGTAATTTGGGATTTGTCTGTGACTCCTTATTCATCCTTACTTCACTGCTTATTTGCATTTCATCCTTACTGAATGCTTCTAACTGTACTAAAATAAAAAATCTCTCCTGTCCCGCCATCAGATCAGGGCCAGAGTCCTGCAGGAAAAGCGGTGTACCCCGGAGGACCTGGCACTAAGATCACCTCCGTCTCTACCGGCAACCTGTGTGCAGACGTGAGTAACCGTGGGATTGAAACTGGTGGCGTCTTTATGTGGAATCTGCCACCAGACCAGATGAGGACACTCAGTATCTAGAGCAGAGATGAGAAATCATTTTCCTGACAATGCGTTGCCTGTTTAGTATCAGGAAGGTGTCCCAAGTATTTTCTTTCCACACAGTAATTTTTTTTCTTTTGTTTCATCAGGATGAGCCCTCCCCTCCCCGTCCAGAGGCCTACCCCATCCCCACCCAGACCTACCCCAGGGAGTACTTCACCATCCCGGCCTCGAAGAGCCAGGATCGGGTTGTCGGTCCTGGACAGGGGCCCCCACAGCACTGGCAGGGTATGGAGGACAGAGAACGCCTCCCTGTGGTCGACAACATCCACAACAACAGCATGCAGGTAGAGTAGCATCAACTTTATCATCAGAGAATACCTAAAATAGTTTCAGAAATGTTTTAGTTAGTCAGTCAGTAGCTTTTTATAAATAAATTAAAGTAGCAGGCATATGCAACTGTATTTTTCAACTATATTTGTTGTATCAAGTCAGTAGATTTTGTTTTTCCTCTGCAAATTTGTAGAAATTAAATGAACTGAACAATACCCTGTCCTGCTCTTTCCTTCTCGTTTCCCCTTTTCTTTCCTCTCATTTTCTGCCCACCTTCTCTCATCTCTTACTCGGATGTTTTCATCTCTTCCCAGCGGATTAACCACTCCCAGGAGGAGTTGTACCCTCCACCAGGAGGTCTGAGGCCAGACGAGCGTATGCAGCAGCACTATCAGCAGGACTACCAGCACCGGGACCTGGACTACCAACACAGAGATCTAGACTACCAGCGAGGTCCTCCAGGAGGTAAGAAGAGGCTGACAAAAAGAGCACTGTCGCACCTGATAGTGTATCGACTGCCAAATTATGTAACAGCTTTTCAGCATCCAGATGTTCTTCTAAAATGTAATCAAATGAGACGTTGCTGTTTATGTAATACTCACAATATTTCATTCAAAGTGAAAAAGCAACAAATGGTGACATTTGCTCCTTAATCTATAAAATGCAAAATCCTGTCAGTCACTAGTAGTCATTTGATTTTGGTACATTTGTGTTCAGTTGACCTTCATTAGTTTGGTTTGACAGCTCATTACAGCGTTTACCTCTCTAATGGGTTGCCCTAAATAAAATGCACATGTAAAGCTTGAGTACTGAGGTCAGACTGGTGAACAAAACTGAAAGATACCACCAACCCTCCATCTCTGATGGGAAATATTACTTTCAAACCACTATCTCACGTCATCATAGAGCCCCATTTATGACTACAGCACTCCATTCGTTACTCCATGACTTCATCACATACTGTTGCATTTTTTGCCTGTTTTCCAGCAGCGGGTTGCATCTTCCACAAGAATCTTCTGTATACACAGAATAATAAAATGTTGAATTGCGGTTAAGGCCTATTGAAAGAGGCTGGGAACATGGTTTTGATCTCTGGGGTACGACACATGGACAGTGTAAGCTGCGGTCATACGTTGCTATTGGCTCAATTCCAGCAAGTGCAGATCAGATTTTACTGCGTATATGTTGTACCCCAAAGATATGATGCATTGATGCGGCGATACCGTTTACTTCCAGAGTTTCCATAGACTCTTCTTCTTCTCTTGAACGTATGTTGAGGCTGGTGTGCAGGCTGTGGCCGAGCCTGTCGCAGTTTGTGAAAATATTTGTTTGTGTAATATCCATAACTGTGTTTTCATTTGTGTATAATCGCTTGAGGTCCTCTTCACAGAGTCCGCTTGGGAAACTGCAGTAACGTGAATTGCAGTCTTAGAAAGGGAGGAGTGATTGGAGAGGTATTCAGCTGGTTGCACCACTAGATGCTGACGGATCTTACGCATTGTCTCTTTAAATGTTGGTTTCAGATATTTGTGAGATCACAAAAATACTTTTAATGATACAACTCACGTCTGTAGTACAGTTTAAAAATAACATTTTGATTGTTCTCTTAAATTTTGTATAGAGAACGCTATATGACCAAATCACAGATTTACATACAGAGCGCTGAGGTCACAAATTGAGCAACAGACCCTGACGGACAAAGAACTAACTTCTGACAGTCTCTTTATTGATCTACAGGTGATCATTGACTGTTTCTGTGTGTCTGTAGGTGTAGGAGGTCCTGACCACTGGGCCCCTCAGCCCCAGGTGTCCTCCTCGTTGGAGTCATCCACATCCAGCCAGGAGCACCTCAACTTCTCAGCCTCCTCCTCCTCGTCCAACAAGACCGCAAACCAGAAGACCGGGCCGGGCCGATGGAAGACACCCAACGCCCCCCACGCTGCGCCACCGCATTCTGCCCAGACGCCATCCCGCTCTGACCTGCCCCCTCCTCCTCCCCCACCACCGGCTCCTTACCCTGACGCCTACGATCCCTATGAACCCCAACCTGAGCTACCGCTGCCACCGCCTCCCGCTGCCGTCAATCCCGTCACAGCCCAGCAGGCTGCGGACCGCAAGAAACGGGAGGAACAGCAACGCTGGTATGAGAAGGAGAAAGCTCGGCTGGAGGAAGAGAGGTACGGTATCTTTTGTTTTTATGTTTTATTACGTTTCTCAAAATGTTTAATGTAACACACAAAGGAACATTTACAAACAGGTGCATGATGTGAATTTATAACAGACAGTATATGACATACAACAGAGTTTGAAAGGTTCTGTGCTAAAACTGATCATGCTGATCATTATTTCCCAGGGAGAGGAAGAGGCGAGAGCAGGAGAGGAAGCTGGGTCAGATCCGGGCCAACCCCGTCATGCCCGTCCAGCCTCACAACAACGGAGGATCCATGCCTCCTCCTCACCACCAGCCCCCTCTGCCCTCTGTGGCCCCTCCCCAGCCCTACCTCCCCCCACAGCCTCAGCCCCAGCCGCCCCCATCCAGACCGGAGAAGCTGGCCAGCCTGCCGCGGTCAGCTGTTCCTCCCCCTGCCAGTGCCTCCAACCCTGGTAACACATTCAAGTCAAAACTTCTTTGATATTTAAAGGGTGTGTCCATCTGTGTTCTGTTTCTTTTTTTTATTTTATTTTAAGTGGAAATGCCCACTGAGCTGTTAAAAAAAGCAGTAATGTAGGTTACCAGAGTAAGCTAATCAATAAGGTTATGAATAATGTGAACGTTAACACTAGCTGAGTCAAAATTAGCTGTGCTAAGTTGGCTGAATGGGTTAGTTCAGATTTTTTGAAGTGGGGTTGTGCGTATGCTCTTGTTCTGTGAGGTAAAATTACTGTTTTTGTGAATGGTGGCTTCATTTCTCCGTCAGAAAGGGCTGCCTGATGGTGAGGTAAAGCGTCTGTGGATGCAAGTCAGCATCAATTTAAGTGTAGGCTATATTCATAATATTTTCACCCTTTTACCTTGCCGTCAGACAGCACTTTCCAGTGGGGAACTGAAGCCATTTTACAGTATCGTTGTAGACTCCACTCACAAAACCAGTCATTTTAACTCATAGAATGTGGGAGTTGCTGGTCTACCGCTGGCGTCCACAACAGTACATCACTTAGCTTCTGTGCCAGTACTCCTGTCTGCTTCTCCAAACTGAGATCATGCCGATCGCTTTAATCCACTGACTATAAGGATGTACTCTATATACTTTACTGTATATGTAGCAGCGTCATCATGCAGAAACCTACGTCAGATCACATAGGAAAATTTTTTGGAAGCGCTTGACAGGGAAATAGCATTTTGCATTTTGACACTAAAACATACTCTGACCAAAATTTGAATGTTCAGCTTTGAATACATAAGGAATGCCACCAGAGTGCTACAGAATGATATAAATCCTAACAAACAGCCAAAATAATGAACCCGCCCTTTAATGTCTTACCTCAAAAATAGTGACTTCTAGACTGTTTTATATACAAATTACAACCGTATTTAAATAAAAAATAAAATGTGATGTAGGTATGGACACGGTGATCAGGGAGCTGTTACCGCAGCAGCAGCCACGGACCATCGAGAGGCGAGACCTACAGTACATCACCATCAGTAAAGAGGAGCTAACATCCAGCGACAGTCTGTCTCCAGATCCCTGGAAACGAGACGCCCGCGAGAAGGCCGAGAAACAGCAGCAGCTTCACATCGTCGACCTGCTGGACAAAGAGATCCAGGAACTCCAGGTAGGAGCGAGTTAAGCTCCATTCAGAGGGAGGACGTAGTGATGGATTTACACATAGCTGGTGCAACCAAATCCAATTCTGATCGTACTTTGTTTTCCAGTCAAAGCCGGAGAGAACGGCGGAGGAAAGCGACCGCTTAAGAAAACTGATGCTGGAGTGGCAATTCCAGAAACGACTGCAGGAGTCCAAGCATAGTGACGAGGACGAGGAGGAGGAGGATGACGAGGACGTGGACACCATGATGATCATGCAGAGGCTGGAGGCAGAGAAGAGAGCCAGGGTGAGACGGGGGGGTGGTGGTGGTCAAAGATAAAAACAGCGAGGGTGGAGAAACATTTACTAGAATGGCTGAAGGAAGTAGTAGATGTAAAAGTGAATGGACAGGAAATCGTATCATGTGCAAAGGCTGTTTTGGCAGAAATAAAACATTCTCTCAAGTAACAATCAGCTCACAGTTTAGAAACAAGTCTGTAGGTCAGCACACAAGGAAGGCCGAGCCACAGGAAATCAGACTGATGGGGGGAGAAAACAGAGCCAGCTTTCAAATGCTAGAAGAGGAAATGGATTCCTCTGTGGCTCTCCCACTATGAATGTCCTGCAATGTGCATCTGCAACATGCTTCTGTCATCGCTTTGCCATGCTGAGCTGCTTAAATCTGATTGGCTGGAGGGATGGACGGGGAGGTTCGGGCAGGCAGGTGAGGGTGTTGCTAATGCTGCATTCACATCATGTGGATATAACTGTGACTTTTAGTATGACAGGCCGTGTGCTTGAACATGTGATTTACGTTTCCTGCAGATTTTGGTTACTTCACTCAAGCACATGTGCTTAGTGAGTGATAGGAGTTCACTATTTATAGCAAACAGCTGCGTCCTGCTGTGAAAAGACACGAATTGTGTCACAACTAGTTCAAAGTGGACTTTACTCGTATTTTGCATCTTTCCCATATAATGCAAATGCAGCATGTGTGCCATGTTGCACAGAACGAATGACCATGTTACTGGCCCCATTTCAATAAGGTTCCTCTCTGCACCCTAAATGGATTTTTGATGACTTGATTATTTGATTAAATGATAGAATAATGCTGAGGTGGAAGAGCTGAAGCCAACAGGTTGATGATACTGTAGTTATGTTTATCATGATGGCAGCCTTTATGCTCAGTGTTCTAGCACAATAATGGCCATCAAATATCCAAAAATCTGCTTCCTGAAATTGGTTGACATACTACTACAAGTTATTGTGCAGCATTATTTTCTTAATTTCTGTGTGTGACAGCCTGGCTGTGGTGAATGTGGGAGGGTGTTGGGAGATGCAGCTGTCTGTATGAAGGTGTTGAATCTGAGGATGTGGATGTGTATGTGATGGTGGTGTGGTTGGTTTGGTATCGTGTTTTTGTTTTCTGTGATGAAATACTTAAAAGCTGAGACTAAAAAATCTTCTGGATTTCACCCTCCGGGAAACCATTTCTGATCTAAATTGCTCTCTCTCTTAAAGACTAATGAACAGGTGAAGAAAAATGTTTTGCCAGGATAATCCTTCTAAGTTCCTTAAAAACAAGACTAACAAGGTTCAAACCGAGTATATGTCTGGACCGTGTATGGTCGGTTTTTGAATTTGTGGCTAAATTTGTTACACAAATAGTCAGTGGTCATGTCTACAATGTTAAATCCAGTGGCACGTCCACCAGGTCCGGCAAGGACACTAGGGGACGCGCTGCTCCACTCAACTGGCTGTTCAAGCGCTGATGTACCCTGTCGAATGCACCTGGTTGGTCCCTGCCGTTTCAAACAGGAAACAACATGGTGGCTTGCTTGTAAACTTTCTGTTATTCCGTCTAAACAATCCACCACAATCTACATTTTAAACAAGAAACAGGCGATGCCACTGCTGAATCTCGTTTCATTTTAGAGCTAGATCACCTAGTTTCACACCTTGGTTTTATGAGCTTGTCGGGTTCATTTGCATTAAAGACTGTTCCCCACGTTTTTATTTTGAACAGCCGATGAGGAAACTCCAAAACTCGGCTGACCAATCCATTTTGCATTTGTATAGCTGGCTCTCTGCAGTCCAGCCAAAAATCGTTAGGAGAGAAAATAATTTAGATCAGACTAAATGGATCACCTGAATTTTGTTTTCTCACTTGCCTCTCAGGACTTCTGTACATTGAGCACAGTTCACAGTAAACATGACAATGAAGTTTATTTGTAGTATATAACTAAAAATCGCAACTTTGCTCCACGCAGTTTTACCATCTGTACAAGATACAGACCTTAATTATTTTGGTTTATATTGTGTTCAGATGGCCCTTTTTCTGAATAAACTTTTGTTCAAGCAAATTCCCATAAACTGACAAAAATTCTGGTAAAAAGGGGACCAAATTTTGTCTCGGTGCCTCTCGACAGGTTACTCATGCCAAGACCCTTCAGTATGATAAGATGAAGCTATTTATCCCAAGGAAAACTGGTGCAGTGCAGATAGAGTGTAAATAAAAAAATATAAACAATAAAGCTTATCAATAAGGTGCAAAAACAATGGTCACAATGCCAGAAAGTAAAATGTAGAAGAGTAAATGGTGAGGAAGTAGAAAAAAGTCACCTGACTTAATTAAAAAACATTAACTGTAGGGATGAACCAATATCAGGCTGATAGTGACTCAGATAGTTGGATTGGGTATCTGTGATAATGGGGCTGATCTATTCAATTTTATTTAATTTGTTTATATACTATATACATTATATATTCAATTTTTTGACATCGCTCGTAGTATACCTGACAGTTCGTTGCGCTCCATATGCCAGAGTTTGCTCGTTCACTGTATGTTAGGAAGAGTTGAACATAAAGAAATGATCCCAGTCAGTGCCTCACAGTGAGGCATGCAGCTTATTATTTAAAGACTGGTATCGAATTAGTCCACCGGCCAATACCAGGTAAGTCCAGGTATTGCTGTCGGTATCAACACGGAAAAAGTCAGATTGGTACACTTCTAATTAATTGGCTAAACTAATGAATATTTGTGCTGCAAATGTCAGATTTTTATCAATTATTTCCCACCTTTGTTTTCACTATTTAAAATCAATCATATTTATTCCAAATTATATATATGTATATAGTGGTTATGTGGATTTGGATGGTGGTGGATTTAGGAGCTCTTGAACAGCCACTAATCAGCTCATTGGAGAAAAACAATGTTTTCACTTCTTTACTGTATGTCCTCTCCCTCCCTTTTACTCCTCAGTTTCTCCTTCCTCCCCC
Source organism: Pterois miles (assembly GCA_947000775.1). NCBI lineage: Eukaryota > Metazoa > Chordata > Actinopteri > Perciformes > Scorpaenidae > Pterois > Pterois miles. The sequence continues at coordinate 11,822,853 of CAMQGK010000634.1, forward strand.
TCCTCTTTTTCTTACTTAGTTGTATTGATATCTTGTCCACACCTTCCTTTTCAGTATTTGGGTATTTTCCTTTTCCTCCCTCCCTATCTGCCCGTCCTCTCTCACACTCTATTGTCTTCTTCTTCTTCAGCAGCAGAATGCTGTCCCAGCTATCTCTGTTCTAGACTTGGTATGTTCTTCCTGTTAATGACGAGTGTCCTCTCCCTGCCCTTACATCACTTCCTGTTTTCTGTCTGGGCTGCCCACCTGCCCGTGTTTCCTCTCCGTCTCTCCCCACCCATCTGGACTACTGTCGTCGTGTCATTGGGGGTGGGGTCGGGGGTTGGAGGCAGGGCTTGTGCCATGATGAGCTAAAGAGCAGTCGGTCACGGGGAGGCCGTCCTGGGACGCTTGATGTTGTCTGGCTGGGGGAAGCTGTCCATCTCTTTGTCCACTCAAAACAACTGCTGGGGGGGACGGCGAGTGAGGCTACAGCTTACCAATGAGGGGAATACTGGTGTTTCCAAATCATAAAACCAAACCTTTATGTGCTTTATGAGTAGCAGGGCTGAGGTTGTTGTGGTTCTTGTCAGCAGTGATGTTTTGAGTGCATATGGAGGTGGCGCCTGCATGGCTGAATGCATCACAGGGGGCGTCCAGGTGGAGATCCATGCATGATAGTCCTGTGAGCCGCCGGCGCTGCCTGCGCAGGGCCACATCATGATGTTGTGGTGTCCATGAATCCATCCATCCATCCATCCATCCATCCATCTATCTATCCAGCATCCATCCATCCGTCCATCCATCCATTATTGTGTGTGACCAGCTGAGCCTCTTTGTTTTTTCTTTAAAGGGTCTGTTCAACCAAAACAAAACACATTTTCTTACTTAGTTCTTGAGTTTTCTATCTGTCAGATGGATTTGGTTTTGTTTCAGATTTCAGCCAGTACAGCAACACAACAGCGATGAATGCAAAAATTATATTTAAGGAAAATATTTCCAGTTAAACAAAGAAACAGGTGCTTTATATTAAATCTCTTAATATCATGTAGGATGCTACCAATTCAGAGTGAGCACTCAAAGTATTATTTTTTTATAAAATAATAAATAATTATGTATTTTGTACAGTAATAATAATAATAATAACACTTAACATTGATAACTGTAATTATTTAATAATAAAATTAAAGTAAAATGAAAATATAATAATGTACATACAATATACATAATAACGTATAAATAAAAAATACGTAACTAATAAAATAAATGATTGCAAGTTAAATAATACAAGTGAAATATAAACATCAATCAAAAAAATTTAAAAAATAAATATGAAAAATTCATTCAAATAATAAAAGATAAACCTTAAGTAATATTTACAAACCAATGGATTATGAGATTATAATATATTACATACATAAAAATAGTAAAACCAAAACCAGTTGATTATTATATTTGTGAGCACTTACAAATTTTCACCATACATTTTTCTGTTTCTAAAATAATCCATAATTAGTTGCATATTTTAGCTAATAATAATAATAATGGAAATTATGATAACGATGATAATGACGACTATACAATTACTTAATAATACAATTAAAGTAAAATGGAGACAAAAATGTACAAATTAAATAAAGTTCTAAGTAATAAAGTAAATGTTTACAAATAGAAATAATAAAATTAAAACAAAACAACAATTACATTAAACAAATATAGAAAAGTAAAATAAAATATTGACAAAAATAAGGGTACATAAATATAATAGTTAAACTAAATTTCAAAAATAAATATGAAAAATAAAGATAATAAGAATAAACATTAATATATGCAAAACCAGCAAACTAAAACAGAACATGAAATAATAAACACAAAACCAATTGATTATTATATTATATTCAATATATCTTTGATAGATGCCTCAAGAGGTAAGTGGCAAAATATATTGTCTTGTAATTTTGTTTGAACTGACCCTTTAACCACCATCCAGCCCAGAGAAAGGGTGTGTTTGTTTTGTGTGTCGGCGTATCTCACTGGATTTGTGTTGGGATGGTTATCAGAACATTTCTGCAGCAGCCCACTCAGCTTGCAGTTACTTCAGGTACGCTTGATGAAACAAAATCAAACACACCTCAAGTAGCTGAAAGATGGGCTCTCTTTTGTTTTTGTTGCATGTTGTTGTTGTCTGCATGTTCAGCAGTGTGTATGTGTGTGTGCGTGCTGTGTGTTTGCAGTGCACACTGCTCCTCCCCTCTGGAGCAGTCCTGTAAGACAAATCAAACTTACCTCACATTACACACATGTTAGTGTACGATAGTGTCCGAGCAGTCAAACGGAGTCATTGGATGTGGGAATGTTCTCAGTTTGTGTATGAATGAACACGATTTATGTTGTACTAATTGTTTCCTTGTTTGCATGCGTGCCTTTTGGTGTGTTGCTGTGTGTGTGTGTGTGTGTGTTTCTTTGTGTGTGTGGTCAGTTGCAGGACGAGGAGCGACGGCGTAAGCAGCAGCTGGAGGAGATTCGTAAGCGAGAGGCGGAGGAGCGAGCAAAGCAGGAGGAGGAGAGGAGGTGGAGGGAGGAGGCCAAGCGAGAGGCCGGGGAGAAGGTCGGTTTGTCTGTCTGTGAAACTACAGGAGTTAAAGACCTTTAATGATTTTAGGATGTTTTGTTCTGATGCTGTGAGTCAGCTGATCTATATCATAGGACAGGACAGACGTCTCTTAGGGTTGGACCACTATGAGCTTTTACATCTTTCAGCATATGCAAAATCTCCTTTCTTGATTAGTTTCCTTTTTGTCAGGACTGGAAAGGCCCCTAAAATAGTTTTAGACCATCATGCAACACTATAGGGTATTAAATTTGACTATGAGTACAAGGTGAATATCAAATTATGCACCAAAAACAGAGCTTAGGTAACTGTGTGGAAATAAAATAAGGAATAAGTTCAATATTTTGGGAAATCTGCTTATAAACCCCCCTGAAATCCACAACTTGTTTTTCCTCTTTGTTTCTTGAACAGATGAAACATTTCCCCTGTTTCAGATCTTTATTCTAAGCTCAAGCAGCATTGCAATTATTACTCAATTGGTTGTCAAATATTAAATTAACAGCCCACTATTTTGATAATCATTTAATCGGTTAGAGTAATTTTTTATGAGAAAAAAAAAGATTCCAGCATGTGAATATTTTCTGGTTTCTTTACTCCTCAGTAAACTGATTATCTTTGAGTTGTGGACAAAACAAGACATTTGAGGATGTGATCTTGGGCTTTAGGAAACACTGATCCACATTTTCACCATTTTTTGACACTTTTGCAGCCTTAAAGCTAAACTAACCTGCTGCTGGCTGTAGCTTCATGTTTACAGTTGAGACACAAGAGTGAAATCAATTTTTTTTTTTTATGCGTCTCTAAGCTAAAAAGCAATTAAGTGCATTTCCCAAAATGTCATGTTTTCATTAATTAGTTTAATTTATTCATTTGAATAGACTGAGGCAATAAAAAATCTACATATGATAAAACCCGTCAAAAGACAGTCATGGGAAGATTGTGTTCATTACTTACAACTTCCTTTATATCAGAGGTACATGACGTTTACTTGCTCATATGGATTTTAAAATTGGGACAATATAATATAGAAATATAGGTCCAACCTTAGGATGTACAGTGACTTTTGAAAGTATTCAGCCCTCTTCACCTTGTGTACACTTTATTGTGTTATGGATTTAACTTAAAATTGATTACATTTACTTTTTTTGGTGTTCCACTCTGTACACAATAACCTGCTTGATCTACTTATGGAAAAGGACAGATTCAGGTTGTGTTTTTGCTTTGTGATTGTGTTTTATTGAGTGATTAACTGGCATAACATTCATCTTAAATTAAATTTATAACACAGTAAAATTTATAACACAGACCACAAAGTGGTCTTAAACTCTCCGAAGCCACTGTACAGTATATCCTGTATGCTGTAATGACATGATTTGTGTTTAATATAGGGCTCACATATTTAAATATTTCAAATTTGGCATTATGTTGTAGTTTGGAGGTTTTAAATGACCAGTAGTGTGATCCCATCCCTGTCTTGTGTGTTAAATCAAACATATTCAGTGTTTTTTATCATTGTGTCATGTCCTCTGACTTCACCATGATGCCATTATTCTGGTGCATTTGTCCTGTGAACTATTGACCACTGATCACACCACTGGGTGTTTAAAAACCTCACAAACTATTTTCTTAAATTTGCATTATAGCATTGCATTTTATAGCATAATAGGACTTACTGAGGTTAAAAAGGTAGAAAAGAAGTAGTAAAGTATCTCATAGAGGGTTTAATTTTGTTTTATTAAGCCAGTTTAAGATGTTTTGACTGTTAATCTGATACCGTTTGTTTATTGTAAAAATGTCCAATTGCATGACCTCATCTTGTGCACCCTCCCACCCTATGTGACGTGTTGCTGTGTCATGTTATGTGCTCCCACCCACCTCAAGCATGGGACTTCCATCTTGTTGTTGTCGTCGTTGTCGTCGGTGTGTGTGTCAGGAAGTTCAGTTATTTCAGTTTGTTTTGAGGGAAGCAGTTATGATTTTGTGAGTTTATTTTATTTTTTTGTGACCATTTCCATCCAGCATTGCTTCATAAACTATGTTTAGGGTATGCCGCCCACCCTCCCACTTTTCCCAGAATCCACATGCTTTATATTCAGTTCCACACACACACACACACACACACACACACACACACACACACACACACACACACACACACAGATATCTATACCCACCCATGTGCCTCATTCCCGCCCTCAGCCATCCATATTGTACATATTCAGAAACCCACTCACTCAAACCCACACACCCACTAATCCCTCCCAGTTTCTTCAGATTCCAACTGGGCTGATTCAACCATCACAAACAGCTCGGATACATCCACAGCACTAGAGAAATATACGATCTCGACTTCATGAAACAGACCAAAAAAAAAAAAAAAAAAAAACGTGAAGATAATCTGACATGAGGAGCATCGAGACTGAGCACATGTGACCCCGGAGCAGCTGGTCGAGCTCCAAACCCTGAAATCTAAACACATTCCTCCAGCGTAGATTCATGTGTAGCATCATCACAGGCCGGTGGAGACCGGGTGGGCTCGAATCAAAAATCCTACCCACAAACCATACAGTATAAACTGAGGCACATATGGACACACTGCACACATGCATGCACTCCCGCAGTGTTGAGAGAAAGGGGAGATCGTGGTAGACAGGGTGGTCCAGGAAGCAGGTTTCAGAAACAGTTGCCAAATGTCACATTTTCGTCAGTGCGGACCAGTTAAAACAGGTTCTTCTTCCAGTATCTTGTCAGATTTGTGGAGTTGTTGGACCAGTCAGTGTAGATTTATGGTTTGCTTGAGTGACAGTATACTATTATAAATCAAGACCCGGGCTTATTTAAGTTGGTGTCCCTGGTGTTTACACATTGAGTCTAGTGCAGGATGACCAGGTCAAATCCAGTTCAAGGGCAACATTTATAAAACTGTTCCTGACATAATCATAAATATGATTTAAAATGGCATTTTTAAACTGATTCTTGGTGGTATAAAAACAGCTGTGCTTATGGTGTGATTTATAGACACATAATAGAACAAACCATTAATTGATTAAAACAAATTAATTTGATTTTGAATACGTAATCAACAGATTAAACATTAAAAACATAGACTGTATATATGGATGGAATCTCCACTTCCTCCCACTGTACAAAAGTGAAGCCCAAATATCTCAGATACGGGAGCTGTCATTTGGAGATTTTGAGTAGTGATCGGCGGGGCAGGAGCTGCGGTATCGAGATCCCGCCCACACCTGCGCAAGCCAATCACGAGCCGAGCACGGCAGTAGCTTCTTAGCGTGAGCCACCTAGCTGTTAGCGCCACGGTAGCCATTTAGCTAGAAGGACACAACAACTAACCATAATATCTTTATAACTACAGTTATGGAAAGTTTGATCTCATCTAAAGTCTGCGGCTACGCGACTACTTTAGTCAGAGCAGCTGTCTCAACCCATTTTTATAGCATCAAATAATTAAATAATTAAAACCAAACTTGTCAGAAAAATGAGCACTTGAACATACATCACCGTTATAAGAACTACCTAAAATAACAAAAATTTATTTCACGTGTACTGTGACTTTTTAGTTTGGCCCATGTCCCATCCACTAACATGGAGTGGGCGGGCTTTATGAGCGATACTGCAGCCAGCACACCGGGGGGGCGATCTAGATGTTTTGGCTTCACTTTTGGGGAGCCGCCACGTGGTCCATCTTTACATAGAGTCTAAGGTTCAGTAAATCAATGCAATTTAGAGTGTCGCCTAAGTCAAATTTCTTGAAGTTCCCTTCGTGAATATTAAGCTGCTCTCTGCTGTACCAATGAGGGCAAAAAGCACCCCAACATAACCAGCTGGAAACTGATTAGTTAAGTTTCTTAGCTGATAATGGCGTTAGTGCAAACATGTTCCAAACCTCAGTATAACCAACAGGAAACTAATGCCGCAGATGTTTTTGCAAATATAAAGTAATGTCTACATCCAAATGTGTTCTTTATAAAGTCATTTTATTGTATAATTCTGGTTGAAGTCATCGTTTAAGATGGAGTTTGATCAGTTTATAAATGTGGCCCTTGATCAAGGACAGGTATGCATCGGTTATGATTGAGTGCTGTCACATTGGTAGGCATGGTGGACTTGGTGGTTTGTGTTGTACCAGATCTTCAGCCCAGTGAGAGCAGGTGTCGTTAGGCCCAGAAGAATCTGGAATGGTAGACCGATGTGGTTTTACTGGTGGAAGCAGCAGCAAAGTGGAGCTATTTGACTAGTTGAATATTTCCCCAGCTGAATAGCCAGTTAGTGTCCATTGCTGAGGTGAGAGCCAATGAGAGTGGAGCTTACTAACGGGTTGTCCCTCCCTTAGAGGAGACAGGAGGAGGAGTACTACACTCGCCTGGAGGCTGAGCGGCGCCGGCAGCACGAGGAAGCCGAGAGAAAGCTGCTGACGCCTGACGAGCCGGCCGGTCTGTATCGGCCCCCGCTGCCCCGGGATTACCAACCCCCCGCCCCCCACAACCCTACTAACACCCCCCCACCCCCCCCACAGAGAAACACCTCCTACCTCAAAACCCAGGTCGCATCCCCCGACACGCTCTACACCGCCAAGTTTGTCTCCTACACGGGCGATGAGGAAGACGAGGAGGAAGCCACCAAAGCAGGGAGTGGCGGCGGCAATCAATCAGGTCAGGTGAAGCTGTCGGCGACCAGGAAGTCGTACGGCGACCTCCCGGCCTCCGCCTCACCTAATCACAGCAAGCCTCAGCCACCGCCCACCGCGCGCAAGCCCCGCCCTCTTTCTGACGGCATCTTCCTGTCTGGCTCGTTCCAGCCGCCAGTCAACAACTCCAACAGTACAGGTCCCCCCCTTCCTGCCAAACCCAGCTCCATCCCCCCAGGAGGCTTTAAAGGTAGACCCGGAGAGAGGAGAGAGGAGTCAGGCACGCCACAGCGCCCTCCACAGCTCCCATACCTCCCTCTCATTCACTCATCTCTTCATTTACTACCCACTCCTTCATAGCTTAGTGCTACTTTGTCTTTATTTTGTCCGTTCAGTAGAGAGGTGTTCTGCCTTTTTCATTTCCACCGTCTACTTTTTCCTTCTTTACGTGTTTGTCCAAATTTTTTTGTCGTCAATCAGTTCCCTCCGTTCATCACTTTGTGTTTATTTTATATATGTGGAAATTTCCCTCCCTCTCTTCGAGCAAATCAGATTTTTATTTATGTATGTTTGTTTGTTTGAACACCTCCCCCAGTAATTATTTTCCCCTCCACACGTTTCTCCAATCAAACACCCCCCGTCCTCGATCAGAACAGAAAAAGCAATCGATAATCACGCCACCACCTTTTTGCTGCAGATTGAGACCCATCAGAGCCAATCATAGTACTGTTGGTGTTGTCGCTCGCCGCCTCCTTTGTGTCTGGTTTGTCGCTGCTTGGGATGGGGGGCGAGGCCAGCCATCGGTCTGCACGCCCGCCCCCTTCCTGCCCCGTGGCTCTGCTTAGCGGTGTTGGCTTTTAAAGGGAAGGAGACACACCATTGGCTTCGCACAACTCATCAATCACTCGATTTAAAGGGAAAAAAAAAGAACCAGCTCTCATTTCATGAACAAAATGCACACAGCAGCAGTGTGTTGAGTGAAAGGCCTCTTCTTTGTCTGTGGTTGTTTTGCAAAGGTCTAAATCTTCTTGTCATCAAGCTGGATCAAACTCTGCTCGAACCACAGCGCCTCCTAGTGGCAGTCATCCATTTCATCTGCTTATATTCAAGATTTTAAAGGTCGTGCTCGGGTCGTAGTTCCCTCTTTATTTATCAAGCAGTCTTTCTTAACATAGATCAAATATTAAACAGCTGGTTATCCTTGTCAAATGTTATGTCAAGATATGTATCACAGCTTTTCTTCTAAAGGTCTCATTGTTGGAAAGCGATACCGAACAGCAGAGGGGTCACGCTGCAGTCAGTTGGCAGCTGTCTAGAGTTTTTTGCTGCCACAATTTTATCCCAGACTGTGCAAACTGGTATTGTTATATATACATATTCTGGGTCTTTTTTTAAGCTATATGCCAAAAAACATTAGTCTTTTAATGATTCAAGTTTTATGTCTCCTTTTAGCAAACTAATTATCCAAGATAAATCAGAGTTGATGTTTAACAGAAGAGACAATTTGTAAAAAAAAAAAAAAAATATTTCTACTACACAACTTATTTTTTACGACTTTTCACTAATCTTTGCTTCTTTTTCTTGTATATCATTGAATTGTTTTACCTCTTCAAATTAGTCAAATAAGACAATGAAAAAAACTCACTCTTAGTCACAACTGGTGACCAGGGTTATTTTAGTAAATTAAAACTGAATCTAAAATGAAAATGGTGAAAAATGTTCTTACTAAACAAATTAAATAAGCCCTTTAAGAAAAACTAAACAGAAAGCAACCTATAAACATGCCTATAATATATTATATTATAGGCATGTTTATAGGTTGCTTTCTGTATATTATATTATATTATATATATTTGTGCCAGCTCTCATGGCACTGAACCACAACAGACGACTGAGTCCATAGTTCACCGTCAGCAGAGCTACTGTAGAAGCCGCGGTGCTGCGTTCACTGCCTTCAAACTGTCATACTGGTGCTCTTGTTTATACACGCAACAGTTGAGACTTTTAGCTTCTTTTGATGTTTAGAATTGTCAAAAGTACCAAAAAAAATAGTACAGAAACGTGTCAGTCAACGCAGAGTTATATCATGGTCACAAGCAGACGTGACGTTATATTAAGGTTTAGTGAAGCTATTTGAACATCCACAGACAAACAGAGCTACGAATGCAGCACAGTCTGAATGTCATCACTACCTGAGGTCCAGGAAACGGCTGCCTGCACCTTCAAAATAAACCTCCGCCACCCCTGCTACTTATTGAGCACTAAAACACATCCAGGACCTCATGGACAACTGTGTGTTGCATTTTTCACTCAAATCAGAAAATCATCCCACTAATGTCCCTCTACCTACCCACCCCCACCCCACCCCCACCTCCATCAGAGATGTAATCTGCATGTCTCACCCCCCCCTCGCACCACACATGCATCTTAAACAAACAACACTGCACTCTGGCCGCCAGCAGCTCACCCAGTAATCGGCTTGATGTCTATTGCTTTTTACTGCCTGTGCGTAGCTTCCACCAGGCTGCTGTCTTTATTTATTCTTTGTTTATCTTTGCTTCCTTTTTCCCCACTTTGCCTGTCTGTTAATCTGCCTTCCCAGTAATTTGACTCCTTGTATGTGCTTTGTTGTCTGCCTGTTTCGGCTCTGTCAGCTGATCCGGCTTGTCCTTCATATCAGTCTGTCTAACGCTGCAGCTTTACTAAACCTTACTACAACTCCCACAGGGCATTGCGGCAGGTTCAGGTGACCAAACAGCACCTGAGTCTCTGGCTTCCCTGACATATGAATCTCCAAGATGTATTGAAATGAGTGTGATGTGATCAGCAGGCAGCTCCAAAAGCTCTGAGTCTGACTTTAATAAAGATGCGGCCTCTTGTTGAAATGCAGATATTTTTGTAATCAGAATGAAACCACAAGAAAAAAACAACACTGACGCCAGTTTGCCCCAGAAGGTGGACAAACTGGAGAAAGCTACAAAGGGAGAACAAATTCAGATTATCCCCAGAGACGGATGCTCTAACAAAAACTGTGTTGGTAGAGAAAAACAAAAAACAAAGAGTTTCTTTTTAGACTCCTCTGGCCTCCAAGATAACTGAACCAGAGTCAAAGAAAAACATTCACAACCTTTGAGAATCCATAAGAAGCCAGCGCATGACTTTTTTGTGAATCTCCAGATTTTTCAGTCACGTTGCCAGAAGTATAATTTTCATCTCTTTTGGCTCCGTAGAGGAATGTTACTGGCCTTGAACAAGGGTTGTTTCACTGTGGTTACTTTGTTCTCTGCCAGTTTGTGTTTATGTGGTTTTGGGGCTGAAGAGGGACCCGGCTTGATCCCGTTCCAAACTACACTTCAGATCCCTCTCTGTTTTCGCGCTATAAACCCCAAAGAACAGAGCTTAGGAGCTGCCAGCTGGATGAATCCATCTGGGTTCGCACCCTGTCACTGTGTCTGCATCTGAACTGTAACAACCCCCTCTTCCTCTTCATCTGAAACACCAGACAAACATATATTTAGAATAAAAGTTGTGTTTTTTGAAACACAACCAAGTAGAGTTGAGATGTTTTAATGTCTTAACTCCTGGGCTGATACCTGCAGTCAGCTGGTAGGATTCAACTGCTGTTTTTAATTAGCACAACAATAGAGAAGAGCTCTACTTAACGCTCTGGATCCAGTTTCCTCTCAACCTGTGGTGTAAAATACTGTGCCATGTCCAGAATCTGCAGGGTTTTATTTCCACAATTTAAACACACAACTCTGATTAGTTCATGCTCACTGGCATTATTCCCTATTTGTCTGTCAGCAAATCCCATGAAAAGACCAAAAACAAGAACTTGGTATCAAGTCCCAATCCCATCTGTGGCGCGTAGCCCCGATCCCATTTGTTTAAACTGAAGACGTAAATGTGGAGTTTCCAAGTGGTATTATTGTTGGCGTCGCTGTCATAAAGACAACCGGAGAGTTTTAATCAAATCGTAGCAACAACTAGTACCAACAACTCAGGACACACTGCATTTTGTTTCCCCCAGTTACGTCGGTTGTTCCACCGTCCACCATTTCCACTACTGGGTATAGTATCTAATGCTCTTTGGTAAGTGGCAGTAGCTACCGGGAGGAAACAAAAGCGCTATCCTCTTCCTGTTTTGGTTACGCAATGGTTGATGTACTTCCTGTGTGACGTAAACTGAGCCTTCATTTTCCAGACAGATCACAATCCGGTGCCAGACAGAAACGCAGGTGGTGTCATTTTCTGTAGCCATTATACTGTGCAATCAACAACTACATCATAATGATATGTAAACGCAAATAACTCGTCTACTGCCACTTTAAAAATGGTTAACAGATGTATAGCAGTTAGGTCTGTCAGTCGATTAAAATATTTAATCTTGATCAATTTTTTTTATCTGTCCCAAATGTACTTTAAAAGGGAGATTTCGCAAGTATTTATTTTGCTTTTTACATGATCTAAATTTCATTTAATATCCTTTATAGGATGGATTCATTTTAAGTTTTGGTCTTTTCAGGGGATTCGTGTAAGTGAAACAGAATATTTTTTGACTTAAATTTAAAAGATTATATAATCTTGAATCAGCAGGGTGGAACTTATTTCTTTCCTGCTGTAGTATTTATTTGGAAATAAAACTCTGCAGTTGTGAACCACTCTGACAGATCTGGGTCCAGCTGCGTCTCGCTTTAGGCTTGACGTTGCTGGGGGTTTGGAAAAGACACAGGGACATCATGAGCCAACTGATTAATGTCTATTAGGGGTCAAAGGTCGGGGTCACTCTGTGTTACAGTGGTTCCACCAGGCTTTAAACAAGCCCAGGATATAGTTTTTTATAGCTACGTTTATGAGATTTTTGTCCTCAATATTTGACTTGATTTGAATATTATATCAAAAAAATCTGGAGTCCAAATATTTTGTAAATCCTTTTCTAACTGTCATCAATTCAGTGTTTTTTTATAAGTTCAATATTGGATCTAAAGAAGTAAAACTGTCATAATAATAAACTAGTAATATAACGCACAAAGACATTTTTAGATGATTCAGGATAAACATCGGATCGTCAGTTTGACGGTGACCTCGGCCTCAGATCCCACCGACACTTCCACAGACCATTTTTGCTGCTTTGGAATGGCCCTTTAACAGCTTTTTAACACTCTCTCTCTCTTTTCTCGGCTCGCTGCTCTACTTTAATGAGATCTGATTGTTTCTTGCCTTATTGCTTCTCCAGAACCCGTTCCCTCTCTTCCTTCCTCCTGCTCAGGCTGGTCTGTGGGAAATGAAGTGATGTCGACTGGAGCAGCTGCTGGTTACTGGCGACCTGGGTCTCTGTTCAGTAATCAATGCTGTTATGGGAAAATAATTAATCTCTGCTGTTTTTCTGTGAAATTCAAATGCAGAAATGTCTGCAATTCCTTCTAAATGATAGGAGTAATGGAGACGGGTACCAGAGATCTTGCCAGCCAGCAGCCAGCAGCTTGTGTCTGAAATGTTTTCGGATCACAAAAGCTGTAATATGAACGATGCTGACTCTCATCTCTCTGCTCTCTGTCTGTCTGCGGTGCGACTCCTGAACCTTCGACAGGATTTAACTCGTACACTGGAAACTCAGCAGGAGTTGTAGGATCAGGAGAAGTCTACAACGACCCGCGAGACAAATGGACAAAGAGGTGAGACACTTGTCTTTGGTTTCTGGTTAGTAGGACTAATTTATTGATATGAGTTTGTCTTTATAACAACAAAACAATATCCATAACAAAAGTGTGACATTTCTCAGCTGAAATCTGAAGGAATCCAAATGAACCTCTTTGTTGTATTGAATGTTAAGCTGCCAGTTTAAGAACTGAGATTCTGTAATGTTATTGTTAATTGTTACATAGGAGGGGGCAAATATGCTGCTTCATGTAAATGTATGTACATATTTATTATTGGAAATCAACACAAAACAATGACAAATATAGTCCAGAAACCCTCACAGGCACTTAGCATAAAAATCTGCTCAAATCATAACATGGTTAACTGCAGCCCAATCAGTGTGTGAGAGTGTTGACTTGACTATGACTTGATCCCAGCTGCATTATCATAAAGGAGGCATGTCTGTAAAGGGGAGACTGGTTGGTACCCATAGAACCCATTTACATTCACATATCTTGAGGTCAGAGGTCAAGGGACCCCTTTGAATATGGCCACTACCGTTTTCCTCACCTCACAGTTTCTCATTGTAAGTCTGGAGTGTTATTTAACATGATTCATTGGGTTTTCTAGTTTCGTATGATTCCAGTATCTTCACTCGAGCTTTAAAACTGAGCCCTCTACAACTTCTGGAAGATCGATTGTGTTAATGTGTTAAAGAAATTAATGGCATAATTTTACGTTACCTTTGACAGCATTACTTTTAGAAGAAGAAGAAGAAGAAGATCAACCTTTATTAGTCCCACAGTGGGGAAATTCAATTTACACTCTGCTTAACTTATACATGGTACATGCACACAAACACACACACACATGCAGTAATGGAGAGGTGTCAGAGTGAGGGGGCTGCTCCTGACAAGCGCCCCGAGCAGTTGGGGGTTTGGTGCCTTGCTCAGGGGCACCTCGGCAGTGCCCAAGAGGTAAACTGGCTCCTCTCCAGCTACCAGTTCACACTCAGTTTTTGGTCCATGTCGGGACTTGAACCGGTGACCCTCCGGTTCCCAAGCCAACTCCCTACAGACTGAGCTAAGTAGAAGTATCTAAGTATAAGCAGGAAGATGTACTTACAGTCAAGGTTGGGAGGGTTAATATATATCCCGATACAATTACTAATTACCTGTTAAAAGATATAGTCAGTAACCTAACCCAAATGTCACAGTATGTAATGTAATTTGACTATTTTCGGATTACCTTAATACCAAATGGTGAAATTTTGCATATAAAACAGAATAACATCACAGTACAGTGCAAGTTATACCTTCCAGCTGTGAAAATACTTAAATCATGCAAGGACTCAACTCACTGGGTACATTAGTGCAGTAGTACCCTCCATCCATCCGTTGTCTTGCTGTGGGGGCAGCAGTCCCTCCCTCAGTGACGTTATCCAAATTACATAACGTCGTTCCATATAGTCTGTTACTGGAACCATGAAATGTTTTTACATGAAAAATGACTTTAAGGCCCAGTGTGCAGCACTGATCTACTAGCAGAAATTGAATGTAATATTTTCTTTTAGTGTATTATCACCTGTTAACTTTACCTGCTTGAGCCCGAGTTGATAACATTATTCTCTCCCGTCGCCGCCGTTCTGTCTCTCTCGCTTCACTACTCACTTCCCAAGTCCACACACTCTACGTACTGGCTCTGCTTCAAATGGCTCCAGAGAGGTACATCTGCATTTTCGCGTCGGCCAACGTAGCTCTCCAAAACGCTTAGCACACGGGAGAGGCTTCAGTTGGTTGTAACTCACCTCCAGATCCTACACTCTGTGTATTTTCATAGGTAAAGTACTAAAGTTGTCAGATAAAGTAGTGCAGTAAAAAGTACAGTGCTTCCTTCTCAGATGTAGTGGAGTAGAAGTAGAAAGTGACATGAAAAGAGGAGACTCAAGCATTTATTTGAGATACTTGTACTTTACTTAAGCACAGTACTTGATACTCATACACAAACTCATATACTGTATCGGATTATAAGGCGCATTAAGCGAAACAAAATGGTCAGATAAGTCAAACTTTATTCATTTAATAACTTCAACAACTCAACATTTTTCAGTTGCAACACATGAAATACAAAACAATACACTCTTTTCAGTTTATTCCTCTTCCACAAATCCTTCATCATCAGTGTCTGAGTTAAACTGTTGGGCGATTTTTAAGTGCGCCTTATAGTGCGAAAAATACGGTACTTGCGCTCCACCACCGGGTATAACGTACGTTGTCTGCGTTGCAGTCAGGAGCAGGAGAACTCGATCCCCAGCGGCGCTCCGGAGAGTCTGACCTTCAAGGAGCGCCAGCGTCTCTTCTCTCAGGGGAAGGAGGTTTCCAACAAGGTCAAAGCTTCACGCAAACTCATGGAGCTGGAGAACGAGCTCAACACCAAGTAGTCGACCCGAGCCTCTCGCCCTCCCAGCGCCACCTTAACGACGACATCTCCGAGGTAACATTAAGGTGCTCCTGGTACAAAACCGGGTCGAGAGTCGCCACTCGCTTCCCCACCACTGACTGTCTCCTCCTGTTTGTGTTGTTTTCCCCCTTTATTTTAATCTTTGAATAACTGGACCATTCACTTTTTTGACGTAGCTATATCGTTGCAATAGGAGAGACATTTATGGCTTAAAATTTTTCTTCCCCTCGTTAATGTCTGTCAAAGATATATAATGATAAAGCACTGTAAAAAAGTTTTAATTGTATCTAGTGAGAATTTGAGAATCACACGACAAAAGGGGGATATATTTTTGTTTATAAAATGGTTCTTGGGGCGAGGGGATGGAGAAAGGTTTATTCTCATTTTAATTTTTTTTTTTTTTAAATAGCTCACTAAATATGAACAATTTTATGGTGTTATTTTAATGCTCTTCTTTCTGCATCATGTTGTTTTTCACACGTTTAATTGCCAGCAGAAATGCCCACGGTTGAGCTCCAGACCAATCTTTATTTTCTTGTTTTTTTAAATTAAACTCTCAGTGAGTGGAAACACTGTTATTTCATTCCGTAGCGACAAAGCATGGGATTTCTTTTTTTTTTTTGGTGATGTTTTAGATAAACTCTGAAAGGTTCTCCAGAGGAGACCCACAGTCTGGAGACGGATCTTTAAGTGCACAACATTACTGTAAATATTTGGGTCCACAACTGTCTCACCCTTTTACTACTGTAGAAACCTGCCAGGCTACTAAAAACTGCAGAACTAATGTGATTTAACAGCATTTTGGTGACAGAAAAATCCAACAGGAAGTACTGATAAAACTGTATCGTCTCCCTGCTGCTCCTCAGTGGAGTTGATTTTTTTTTTTTTTTTAAATGTTTCACCCCAATCTGAGGTAATTTTATTTTAAATCTATTAGTCATTTTTGCAGTTGCGTGAGATTCATTTGATTGTACTTTTAAATTCAACCCAGAAAAGGATTTCTTTCACTCACAATTGTTGGTTTTCATCATTTTAATAAAAAGGAATTACTCTTTAAAGGGATAGTTCGGGTGTTTTGAAGTGGGGTTATATGAGCTACTTATCCGTAGTCAGTGTGTTACCGGCAGTAGATGAAACAGACAGGAGTACCAGCACAGGAGCAAAGCAATGTACTGCTGTGAACGGGGCGGCAGCGAAACGTATTTAAGCATCTAAAAAAAAAATCAGTGTGCATTTAAATGTAAGTTATATTAAGAATATTTTCTCCGTCTGGCCGTCTGAAAGTGAAAACTCTCCTCAAAGCCTGTTGACAAAGACAGTATAAATAAGTTTCACATTCAGTTCCCTGTCTGAAAAGAATAATCTACATAAAGTAAAGTTTACATTATGGATGCTAATTTTGATTGTTGTTTTCCTAACCAATAACAGATTATTAGTAACGTTAGCGAGTGTACGGTCGAGAGAGAGTGTGTGTACAGTTTATTTGTCGTTGAATAAATGCTAGAACTCCTCAAGACCCATGTTTTACATCACTGGCTCAGACTCACTTGAGGTGGACAAGCTATTCTCCTTTTAGTGACTAGCCACTCCTCGGTTCATAGTTAATTATTAACATTCGTAGTATAGGTGGCTAAATTTTACGTTACGTACTCCTGTCTTTTTCTCCAAGCTTTGGGCACACGATTTACCGTCTACTGTAAGTAATACACCAGCTATTGGTAAGTACCTCGCTTCAAAACACCTGAACTATCCCTTTAAGTCCTTGTTTGCTTTACAGATATTTAATTTAAACCTTGTGGGAAAAAAAAACATACTTGCACAAAAACTTGTTTTTAATATTAACTATGTATCTGCAAACTGTTTTGAGAAGCGGGTTACATTTGGGACCTCTCGTACTGTGGTAATCTCTGTTTTTCTGCATTAGAGACAGAAAAGTTTTCTGTTTTTACACCAGCTGTAGTTCGGGGAGATCCAGATGTTTGTTTTTTAAGACTGGAGTCAAGGTCACAGAATTGTGATTGTACAAATATATATACACACAGTTACCGTAATCACTTTCACCACTGGTGTTGTAGAAACACACTTTAAAACCCCGGTGTGTCCCCCCAGTTTTAAAATTAACAGATAAAATCGTTTCAAATGTATCTCTCCTCTGCAGTTTGACTCCATCCTGAGTGTGGATCTATTTAATTTTCCTCTCCGGGAGCCTCCACTAAAACAGATTCTACATGATGAGATAAGACGCTGTTATAATATCTGACCTGTAAAAACACTACAGACTACACTGTCCCCCCCCAACAACAACAACAACAACAACTCCTTTTTAGGTTTCAGAATGAACTGAATCATTTAAATGGTTTCATGTTTAGCCTTTTGTAAATCATTAATAAATACAGATTTTTTCAACAGTGCAGGCTTTAAGTGTGGTCTTTTATCACAATTATACTGTGTTGGTTCACTGTTGTACTTTGAGTAGAATACTTTTATACATCCCATTTTTCTGGCAGTTATATTTTAGTTAACACTTTACAATTAAACTGCCCTGTAGGTTAAAAGTATCACGTACATGTAAAAGCATCAATAATATACTGATATGAGACATTCTTAATGGGCATTTTAATCCTTAACGTATATCGTACTAATACTTTGAATGCAGGACTTTAACTTTTATTACAGTAGTTTTTGGGCTGAACGATTATGGCCAAAATTGTCGCAATAATTTTGACCAAACTGTGTATTCATAGATTTCAGGGACAAAATATTTTTAATTGTAATTTCACATTTAAATAAACAAGGTGCTGCTTTCACTTCCATGTTGTACTAAAGTTTTTTTTTCGACATGCTATACTATGGCGTTTTCATGACATTTTTCGACGTGACATTTTTTTTTTTTTTTTACTTTTTTCGACATACTATACAATGATGTTTTAATAATTTTTTCGACATTTATACTATGACGTTTTTATTTTTTCGACATGCTATACTGTGGCGTTTCAATGACTGTTTAGGACATATACTATAACGTTTTTGTGTCTTTTAGACATGACATTTTGTTGATTTTTTTCAACATACTATACTATGGCGTTTTTATGAGGTTTTTAGACATGACATTTTGTTGATTTTTTTTAGACATGACATTTTTGACTTTTCGACATACTATACCACGTGTCAAACTCAAGGCCCGCGGGCCAAATCCGGCCCGCCACCTAACTTTATGTGGCCCGCGAGGGCTTGCAAAGAATATAGAATGCATATCATTCAATTCTATGCCGCTTCACAGAAGTACTGTGTCTTTAAACTGCATATCCCACAATGCATCTCGATTTTGTGACATGCGCACTGTAGCGTCTCAGTATCTGCAGTTTCCGGCAACAGCGCTGTGACGCCTACTTAGCGACTTAGTCACTATATTTAGCCAGTTTTCAGACCCCTCTAGTGAGTCTTTCAAAAAAGAAATTAGGGCCAAATCTAACGAGTTTTTCTGGTGTTATGGAGAAAGCAGGTATCGTTCTTCCTCTTCTCAATGAGCAGTGGGTGCTGCCGTGGACCCCTCCCCGGTCCCAAAGCTCTCATAGGGGGCCTGATCCTCGTCAGCAGTCCCTCCTAGCTGCAGTCAGAGCTGTTCACCCCTCCGCATCCAGACTGAATGAATCCCGCCTGCACAAAGTCGCCGCTGGCTGATATAAATGTACAATTCTGGGAATCAAGCCCTGAATTTAAAAAAAGTAATTTTGGCTTCAGAGCTAGTTATTAAATATATTATTACTAAAACTAATACTAAATTCAAAACTCAAATTCAGAGGCAATTTTATAATATGATCTAGAGTAGATATATTTATATAGTCTTACAGTGACAACCGGCCCTTTGAGGGGAACCATGATGCTGATGTGGCGCGGGATGAAAAATACTATACCCCTGGTATAGTATGTCGAAATTTTTCGATGAAAACGTCAAATTTGTTTGATATTGAAAAAAATCATGAAAACGGTCTCATTACAGCATGTAAAATGATTCTATGGTAGAAAAAAGTTATTTCATCAAATGTTGGAAAATTTTACAAAAAAAAACGTCATAGTATAGTATGTCGAAATTTTTCGATGAAAACGTCAAATTTTTTTGATGTTGAAAAAAATCATGAAAACGGTCGTATTATAGCATGTAAAATGATTATGGTGGAAAAAAGTTATTTCGTGAAATGTTGGAAATTTAACAAAAAACGTCAGTATAGTATGTCGAAATTTTTCGAGAAAAATGTCAAATTTGTTTGATGTTGAAAAAAATCATGAAAACGGTCTCATTACAGCATGTATAATGATTCTATGGTGGAAAAAAGTTATTTCATCAAATGTTGGAAAATTTTACAAAAAAAACGTCAGTACAGTATGTCGAAATTTTTCGAGAAAAACGTCAAATTTGTTTGATGTTGAAAAAAATCATGAAAACGGTCTCATTACAGCATGTATAATGATTCTATGGTGGAAAAAAAGTTATTTCATCAAATGTTGGAAAATTTTACAAAAAAAACGTCATAGTATAGTATGTCGAAAATTTTTTGATGAAAACGTCAAATTTTTTTGATGTTGAAAAAAATCATGAAAACGGTCGTAATATAGCATGTAAAATGATTCTATGGTGGAAAAAAGTCATTTCGTGAAATGTTGGAAAATTTAAAAAAACGTCATAGTATAGTATGTCGAAATTTTTCGATGAAAACGTCAAATTTTTTTCATATTGAAAAAATCATGAAAACGGTCGTATTATACCATGTAAAATGATTCTATGGTGGAAAAAATTAATTTCGTGAAATGTTGGAAATTAAAAAAAAAAAGTCATAGTATAGTATGTTGAAATTTTTCGCTAAAAAAGTCAAATTTTTTTGATGTTGAAAAAAATCATGAAAACGGTCTCATTCAGCATGTATAATGATTCTATGGTGGAAAAAAGTTATTTCATCAAATGTTGGAAAATTTTACAAAAAAAAAGTCATAGTATAGTATGTCGAAATTTTTCGATGAAAACGTCAATTTTTTTTTATGTTGAAAAAAATCCTGAAAACAGTCATATTAGAGCATGTAAAATGACTCTATGGTGGAAAAAAGTCATTTTGTGAAATTTTTGAAAATTTTACAAAAAAAACGTCATGTTGAAATTTTTTTATGAAAACGTCAGTTTTTTCATATTGAAAAAATCATGAAAACGGTCTCATTACAGCATTTAAAATGATTCTATGGTGGAAAAAAGTTATTTCATCAAATGTTGGAAAATTTTACAAAAAAAAGTCATAGTATAGTATGTCGAAATTTTTCGATGAAAACGTCAAATTTTTTTGATGTTGAAAAAAATCATGAAAACGGTCGTAATATAGCATGTAAAATGATTCTATGGTGGAAAAAAAGTCATTTCGTGAAATGTTGGAAATTTTAAAAAAAAGCCTCATAGTATAGTATGTCGAAATTTTTTCGATAAAAAAGTCAAATTTTTTTGATGTTGAAAAAAAATCATGAAAAAGGTCTCATTACAGCATGTAAAATGATTCTATGGTGGAAAAAAGTCATTTCATAAAATTTTTGAAAATTTTACAAAAAAAATCATGATCATATGTTGAAATTTTTTTATGAAAACGTCAAGTTTTTTGGATATTGAAAAAAATCATGAAAACGATCGCATTATAGCATGTAAAATAATTCTATGGTGGAAAAAAGTCAATTCGTGAAATGTTGGAAAATTAAAAAAAAAAAAAAACGTCATAGTATAGTATGTCGAAATTTTTCGAAAAAAACGTCAAATTTTTTTGATGTTGACAAAAATCATGAACACGATCGTATTATACCATGTAAAATGATTCTATGGTGGAAAAAAGTCAATTCGTGAAATGTTGGAAAATTAAAAAAAAAAAAAACTTCAGTATAGTATGTCGAAATTTTTTTATGAAAACATCAAATTTTTTTGATATTGAAAAAAATCATGAAAACGATTGTATTATAGCATGTAAAATGATTCTATGGTGGAAAAAACTTATTTCGTGAAATGTTGGAAAATTTAGAAAAAAAACGTCATAGTATAGTATGTCGAAATTTTTTGATAAAAACGTCAAATTTTTTTTGATGTTGAAAAAAATCATGAAAACGGTCGTATTACAGCATGTAAAATGATTCTATGGTGGAAAAATGTCATTTCGTGAAATGTTGGAAAATTTTACAAAAAAAACGTCATAGTATAGTATGTCGAAATTTTTCGATAAAAACGTCAAATTTTTTTGATGTTGAAAAAAATCATGAAAACGGTCGCATTACAGCATGTAAAATGATTCTATGGTGGAAAAAAGTTATTTCATGAAATGTTGGAAAATTTTACAAAAAAAACGTCATAGTATAGTATGTCGAAATTTTTCGATAAAAACGTCAAATTTTTTTGATGTTGAAAAAATCATGAAAACGGTCGTATTATAGCATGTAAAATGATTCTATGGTGGAAAAAAGTTCATTTCATGAAATGTTGGAAATTAAAAAAAAAAGCGTCATAGTATAGTATGTTGAAATTTTTCGATAAAAAAGTCAAATTTTTTTGATGTTGAAAAAAATCATGAAAACGATCTCATTACAGCATGTATAATGATTCTATGGTGGAAAAAAGTTATTTCATCAAATGTTGGAAAATTTTACAAAAAAAAAAGTCATAGTATAGTATGTCGAAATTTTTCGATGAAAACGTCAATTTTTTTTGATGTTGAAAAAAAATCCTGAAAACAGTCATATTAGAGCATTTAAAATCATTCTATGGTGGAAAAAAGTCATTTCATGAAATTTTTGAAAATTTTACAAAAAAAAACGTCATATGTTGAATTTTTTTTACGAAAACGTCAGTTTTTTGATAATGAAAAAATCATGAAAACGATCGTATTATAGCATGTAAAATGATTCTATGGTGGAAAAATGTCAATTCGTGAAATGTTGGAAAATTAAAAAAAAAAAAACCGCCATAGTATAGTATGTCGAAATTTTTCGATGAAAACGTCAAATTTTTTTGATGTTGACAAAAATCATGAAAACGGTGGTATTATAGCATGTAAAATGATTCTATGGTGGAAAAAAGTCATTTCGTGAAATGTTGGAAAATTAAAAAAAAAACAAAACGTCATAGTATAGTATGTCGAAATTTTTCGATAAAAACGTCAAATTTTTTTGATGTTGACAAAAATCATGAAAACGGTGGTATTATAGCATGTAAAATGATTCTATGGTGGAAAAAAGTCATTTCGTGAAATGGTGGAAAATTTAACAAAAAAACGTCATAGTATAGTATGTCGAAATTTTTCGATAAAAACGTCAAATTTTTTTGATGTTGAAAAAAATCATGAAAACGGTCTCATTACAGCATGTAAAATGATTCTATGGTGGAAAAATGTTATTTCATCAAATGTTGGAAAATTTTACAAAAAAAACGTCATAGTATAGTATGTCGAAATTTTTCGATAAAAACGTCAAATTTGTTTGATGTTGAAAAAAATCATGAAAACGGTCTCATTACAGCATGTAAAATGATTCTATGGTGGAAAAAAGTCATTTAGTCAAATTTTGGAAAATTTAACAAAAAAAAAACGTCATAGTATAGTATGTCGAAATTTTTCGATGAAAACGTCAAATTTTTTTTTGATGTTGAAAAAAAATCCTGAAAACAGTCATATTAGAGCATGTAAAATGACTCTATGGTGGAAAAAAGTCATTTCGTGAAATGTTTGAAAATTTAACAAAAAACGTCATAGTATAGTAGTCGAAATTTTTTATAAAAACGTCAAATTTTTTTGATGTTGAAAAAAATCATGAAAACGGTCGCATTACAGCATGTAAAGTGATTCTATGGTGGAAAAAATGTCAATTCGTGAAATGTTGGAAAATTAAAAAAAAAAAAAACGTCATAGTATAGTATGTCGAAATTTTTTGATAAAAACGTCAAGTTTTTTTGATGTTGAAAAAAATCATGAAAACGGTCTCATTACAGCATGTAAAATGATTCTATGGTGGAAAAATGTTATTTCATCAAATGTTGGAAAATTTTACAAAAAAAACGTCATAGTATAGTATGTCGAAATTTTTCGATAAAAACGTCAAATTTTTTGGATGTTGAATAAAATCATGAAAACGGTGGTATTATAGCATGTAAAATGATTCTATGGTGGAAAAAAGTCATTTCGTGAAATGTTGGAAAATTTTACAAAAAAAAAACGTCATAGTATAGTATGTCGAAATTTTGTCGATGAAAACGTCAAATTTTTTTGATGTTGACAAAAATCATGAAAACGATCGTATTATACCATGTAAAATGATTCTATGGTGGAAAAAAGTCAATTCGTGAAATGTTGGAAAATTAAAAAAAAAAAAAACGTCATAGTATAGTATGTCGAAATTTTTCGATAAAAACGTCAAATTTTTTTGATGTTGAAAAAAATCATGAAAACGGTCTCATTACAGCATGTAAAATGATTCTATGGTGGAAAAAAGTTATTTCATGAAATGTTGGAAAATTTTACAAAAAAAACGTCATAGTATAGTATGTCGAAATTTTTCGATAAAAACGTCAAATTTTTTTGATGTTGACAAAAATCATGAAAACGATCGTATTATAGCATGTAAAATGATTCTATGGTGGAAAAAAGTCATTTCGTGAAATGTCTGGAAATTTAACAAAAAACGTCATAGTATAGTATGTCGAAATTTTTCGATAAAAACGTCAAATTTTTTTGATGTTGAAAAAAAATCATGAAAACGGTCTCATTACAGCATGTAAAATGATTCTATGGTGGAAAAAAGTTATTTCATCAAATGTTGGAAAATTTTACAAAAAAAAACGTCATAGTATAGTATGTTGCAATTTTTCGATAAAAACGTCAAATTTTTTTAAATGTTGAAAAAAATCATGAAAACGGTCTCATTACAGCATGTATAATGATTCTATGGTGGAAAAAAGTCATTTCGTCAAATGTTGGAAAATTTTAACAAAAAAAAAGTCATAGTATAGTATGTCGAAATTTTTCGATGAAAACGTCAATTTTTTTTGATGTTGAAAAAAATCATGAAAACGGTCTCATAACAGCATGTAAAATGATTCTATGGTGGAAAAATGTCATTTCATGAAATGTTGGAAAATTTAAAAAAAAAAACGTCATAGTATAGTATGTCGAAATTTTTTCGATGAAAACGTCAAACTTTTTTTGATGTTGAAAAAAATCATGAAAACGGTCTCATTATAGCATGTAAAATGATTCTATGGTGGAAAAAAGTCATTTCTTGAAATGTTGGAAAATTTAAAAAAAAAACGTCATAGTATAGTATGTCGAAATTTTTTCGATGAAAACGTCAAATTTTTTTGATGTTGAAAAAAATCATGAAAACGGTCGTATTATAGCATGTAAAATGATTCTATGGTGGAAAAAAGTCATTTCGTGAAATGTTGGAAAATTAAAAAAAAAAAAAACATAGTATAGTATGTCGAAATTTTTCGATAAAAACGTCAAATTTTTTGGATGTTGAATAAAATCATGAAAACGGTCGTATTATAGCATGTAAAATGATTCTATGGTGGAAAAAAGTCATTTCGTGAAATGTTGGAAATTAAAAAAAAAAAAGCGTCATAGTATAGTATGTCGAAATTTTTCGATAAAAACGTCAAATTTTTTTGATGTTGAAAAAAATCATGAAAACGGTCGTATTATAGCATGTAAAATGATTCTATGGTGGAAAAAAGTCATTTCGTGAAATGTTGGAAAATTTAAAAAAAAAAAACGTCATAGTATAGTATGTCGAAATTTTTTCGATGAAAACGTCAAATTTTTTTGATGTTGAAAAAAATCATGAAAACGGTCGTATTATAGCATGTAAAATGATTCTATGGTGGAAAAAAGTCATTTCGTGAAATGTTGGAAAATTTAAAAAAAAAAACGTCATAGTATAGTATGTCGAAATTTTTCGATGAAAACGTCAAATTTTTTTGATGTTGACAAAAATCATGAAAACGATCGTATTATACCATGTAAAATGATTCTATGGTGGAAAAAAGTCATTTCGTGAAATGTTGGAAAATGAAAAAAAAAAAAAACGTCATAGTATAGTATGTCGAAATTTTTCGATGAAAACGTCAAATTTTTTTGATGTTGAAAAAAATCATGAAAACGGTCGTATTATAGCATGTAAAATGATTCTATGGTGGAAAAAAGTTATTTTGTGAAATGTTGGAAATTTAACAAAAAACGTCATAGTATAGTATGTCGAAATTTTTCGATAAAAACGTCAAATTTTTTTGATGTTGAAAAAAATCATGAAAACGGTCTCATTACAGCATGTAAAATGATTCTATGGTGGAAAAATGTTATTTCATCAAATGTTGGAAAATTTTACAAAAAAAAGTCATAGTATAGTATGTCGAAATTTTTCGATGAAAACGTAAAATTTTTTTGATGTTGACAAAAATCATGAAAACGATCGTATTATACCATGTAAAATGATTCTATGGTGGAAAAAAGTCAATTCGTGAAATGTTGGAAAATTAAAAAAAAAAAAACGTCATAGTATAGTATGTCGAAATTTTTCGATAAAAACGTCAAATTTTTTTGATGTTGAAAAAAATCATGAAAACGGTCTCATTACAGCATGTAAAATGATTCTATGGTGGAAAAATGTTATTTCATCAAATGTTGGAAAATTTTACAAAAAAAAGTCATAGTATAGTATGTCGAAATTTTTCGATAAAAACGTCAAATTTTTTGGATGTTGAAAAAAATCATGAAAACGGTCTCATTATAGCATGTAAAATGATTCTATGGTGGAAAAAAGTCATTTCGTGAAATGTTGGAAAATTTTACAAAAAAAAAACCGCCATAGTATAGTATGTCGAAATTTTTTCGATGAAAACGTCAAATTTTTTTGATATTGACAAAAATCATGAAAACGATCGTATTATAGCATGTAAAATGATTCTATGGTGGAAAAAAGTCAATTCGTGAAATGTTGGAAAATTAAAAAAAAAAAAACGTCATAGTATAGTATGTCGAAATTTTTCGATAAAAACGTCAAATTTTTTTGATGTTGAAAAAAATCATGAAAACGGTCTCATTACAGCATGTAAAATGATTCTATGGTGGAAAAAAGTCATTTCATCAAATGTTGGAAAATTTTACAAAAAAAACGTCATAGTATAGTATGTCGAAATTTTTCGATAAAAACGTCAAATTTTTTTGATGTTGACAAAAATCATGAAAACGGTCGTATTATAGCATGTAAAATGATTCTATGGTGGAAAAAAGTTATTTCGTGAAATGTTGGAAATTTAACAAAAAACGTCATAGTATAGTATGTCGAAATTTTTCGATAAAAACGTCAAATTTTTTTGATGTTGAAAAAAATCATGAAAACGGTCTCATTACAGCATGTAAAATGATTCTATGGTGGAAAAATGTTATTTCATCAAATGTTGGAAAATTTTACAAAAAAAAGTCATAGTATAGTATGTCGAAATTTTTCGATAAAAACGTCAAATTTTTTGGATGTTGAATAAAATCATGAAAACGGTCGTGTTATAGCATGTAAAATGATTCTATGGTGGAAAAAAGTCATTTCGTGAAATGTTGGAAAATTTTACAAAAAAAAAACCGCCATAGTATAGTATGTCGAAATTTTTCGATGAAAACGTCAAATTTTTTTGATGTTGACAAAAATCATGAAAACGGTCTCATTACAGCATGTAAAATGATTCTATGGTGGAAAAAAGTCATTTCGTGAAATGTTGGAAAATTTAACAAAAAAAAGTCATAGTATAGTATGTCGAAATTTTTTGATAAAAACGTCAAATTTTTTTGATGTTGAAAAAAATCATGAAAACGGTCTCATTACAGCATGTAAAATGATTCTATGGTGGAAAAAAGTTATTTCATCAAATGTTGGAAAATTTTACAAAAAAAACGTCATAGTATAGTATGTCGAAATTTTTCGATAAAAACGTCAAATTTTTTGGATGTTGAAAAAAATCATGAAAACGATCGTATTATAGCATGTAAAATGATTCTATGGTGGAAAAAAGTTATTTCATCAAATGTTGGAAAATTTTACAAAAAAAACGTTATAGTATAGTATGTCGAAATTTTTCGATGAAAATGTCAAATTTTTTTGATGTTGAAAAAAATCATGAAAACGGTCGTATTATAGCATGTAAAATGATTCTATGGTGGAAAAAAGTCATTTCATGAAATGTTGGAAATTTAAAAAAAAAAAACGTCATAGTATAGTATGTCGAAATTTTTTGATAAAAACGTCAAATTTTTTTGATGTTGAAAAAAATCATGAAAACGGTCTCATTACAGCATGTAAAATGATTCTATGGTGGAAAAAAGTCATTTCTTGAAATGTTGGAAAATTTTACAAAAAAAAACATCATAGTATAGTATGTCGAAATTTTTCGATGAAAACGTCAAATTTTTTTGATGTTGAAAAAAATCATGAAAACGGTCGTAATATAGCATGTAAAATGATTCTATGGTGGAAAAAAGTTATTTCGTGAAATGTTGGAAAATTAAAAAAAAAAAAAAAACATAGTATAGTATGTCGAAATTTTTCGATGAAAACGTCAAATTTTTTTGATGTTGACAAAAATCATGAAAACGATCGTATTATACCATGTAAAATGATTCTATGGTGGAAAAAAGTCAATTCGTGAAATGTTGGAAAATTAAATAAAAAAAAAAACGTCATAGTATAGTATGTCGAAATTTTTCGATGAAAACGTCAAATTTTTTTGATGTTGACAAAAATCATGAAAACGATCGTATTATACCATGTAAAATGATTCTATGGTGGAAAAAAGTAATTTCGTGAAATGTTGGAAAATTAAAAAAAAAAAAAAACGTCATAGTATAGTATGTCGAAATTTTTCGATAAAAATCGTCAAATTTTTTTGATGTTGAAAAAAATCATGAAAACGGTCGTATTATAGCATGTAAAATGATTCTATGGTGGAAAAAAGTTATTTTGTGAAATGTTGGAAATTTAACAAAAAAACGTCATAGTATAGTATGTCGAAATTTTTCGATAAAAACGTCAAATTTTTTTGATGTTGAAAAAAATCATGAAAACGGTCTCATTACAGCATGTAAAATGATTCTATGGTGGAAAAATGTTATTTCATCAAATGTTGGAAAATTTTACAAAAAAAAGTCATAGTATAGTATGTCGAAATTTTTCGATAAAAACGTCAAATTTTTTTGGATGTTGACAAAAATCATGAAAACGGTCGTATTATAGCATGTAAAATGATTCTATGGTGGAAAAAAGTCATTTCGTGAAATGTTGGAAAATTTAAAAAAAAAAAAACGTCATAGTATAGTATGTCGAAATTTTTCGATAAAAACGTCAAATTTTTTTGATGTTGAAAAAAATCATGAAAACGGTCTCATTACAGCATGTAAAATGATTCTATGGTGGAAAAAAGTTATTTCATCAAATGTTGGAAAATTTTACAAAAAAAACCGTCATAGTATAGTATGTTGCAATTTTTCGATAAAAACGTCAAATTTTTGTGATGTTGAAAAAAATCATGAAAACGGTCTCATTACAGCATGTATAATGATTCTATGGTGGAAAAAAGTTATTTCATGAAATGTTGGAAAATTTTATAAAAAAAAAACGTCATAGTATAGTATGTCGAATTTTTTCGATGAAAACGTCAATTTTTTTGATTTTGAAAAAAATTGAAAACAGTCATATTAGACATTTAAATCATTCTATGGTGGAAAAAATTCATTTCGTGAAATTTTTGAAAATTTTACAAAAAAAACGTCATATGTTGAATTTTTTTTACGAAAACGTCAGTTTTTTGATATTGAAAAAATCATGAAAACGATCGTATTATACCATGTAAAATGATTCTATGGTGGAAAAAAGTCAATTCGTGAAATGTTGGAAAATTAAAAAAAAAAAACCGCCATAGTATAGTATGTCGTAATTTTGTCGATGAAAACGTCAAATTTTTTTGATGTTGACAAAAATCATGAAAACGATCGTATTATACCATGTAAAATGATTCTATGGTGGAAAAAAGTCAATTCGTGAAATGTTGGAAAATTAAAAAAAAAACAAAACGTCATAGTATAGTATGTCGAAATTTTTCGATAAAAACGTCAAATTTTTTTGATGTTGACAAAAATCATGAAAACGGTGGTATTATAGCATGTAAAATGATTCTATGGTGGAAAAAAGTCATTTCGTGAAATGTTGGAAATTTAACAAAAAACGTCATAGTATAGTATGTCGAAATTTTTCGATAAAAACGTCAAATTTTTTTGATGTTGAAAAAAATCATGAAAACGGTCTCATTACAGCATGTTAAATGATTCTATGGTGGAAAAAAGTTATTTCATCAAATGTTGGAAAATTTTACAAAAAAAACAGTCATAGTATAGTATGTCGAAATTTTTCGATAAAAACGTCAAATTTGTTTGATGTTGAAAAAAATCATGAAAACGGTCTCATTACAGCATGTAAAATGATTCTATGGTGGAAAAAAGTGATTTAGTCAAATTTTGGAAAATTTTACAAAAAAAATGTCATAGTATAGTATGTCGAAATTTTTCGATGAAAACGTCAATTTTTTTTTATTTTGAAAAAAAACTGAAAACAGTCATATTAGAGCATGTAAAATGACTCTATGGTGGAAAAAAGTCATTTTGTGAAATTTTTGAAAATTTTACAAAAAAAACGTCATGTTGAAATTTTTTTATGAAAACGTCAGTTTTTTCATATTGGAAAAAATCATGAAAACGATCGTATTATAGCATGTAAAGTAATTCTATGGTGGAAAAAAGTCAATTCGTGAAATGTTGGAAAATTATAAAAAAAAAAAAACGTCATAGTATAGTATGTCGAAATTTTTTGATAAAAACGTCAAATTTTTTTGATGTTGAAAAAAATCATGAAAACGGTCTCATTACAGCATGTAAAATGATTCTATGGTGGAAAAATGTTATTTCATCAAATGTTGGAAAATTTTACAAAAAACGTCATAGTATACTATGTCGAAATTTTTCGATAAAAACGTCAAATTTTTTGGATGTTGAATAAAATCATGAAAACGGTGGTATTATAGCATGTAAAATGACTCTATGGTGGAAAAAAGTCATTTCGTGAAATGGTGGAAAATTTTACAAAAAAAAGTCATAGTATAGTATGTCAAAATTTTTTGAGAAAAACGTCAAATTTTTTTGATGTTGACAAAAATCATGAAAACGGTCTCATTACAGCATGTAAAATGATTCTATGGTGGAAAAAAGTAATTTCGTGAAATGTTGGAAAATTTTACAAAAAAAACGTCATATGTTGAAATTTTTTAATGAAAACGTCAGTTTTTTGATATTGAAAAAATCATGAAAGCGATCGTATTATAGCATGTAAAATGATTCTATGGTGGAAAAAAGTCAATTCGTGAAATGTTGGAAAATTAAAAAAAAAACAAAAACGTCATAGTATAGTATGTCGAAATTTTTTCGATGAAAACGTCAAATTTTTTTGATGTTGACAAAAATCATGAACACGATCGTATTATACCATGTAAAATGATTCTATGGTGGAAAAAAGTCATTTCGTGAAATGTTGGAAAATTAAAAAAAAAAAAAACGCCATAGTATAGTATGTCGTAATTTTGTCGATGAAAACGTCAAATTTTTTTGATGTTGACAAAAATCATGAAAACGATCGTATTATACCATGTAAAATGATTCTATGGTGGAAAAAAGTCAATTCGTGAAATGTTGGAAAATTAAAAAAAAAAAAACGTCATAGTATAGTATGTCGAAATTTTTCGATAAAAACGTCAAATTTTTTGGATGTTGAATAAAATCATGAAAACGGTCGTATCATAGCATGTAAAATGATGCTATGGTGGAAAAAAGTAATTTCGTGAAATGTTGGAAATTTAAAAAAAAGCGTCATAGTATAGTATGTCGAAATTTTTCGATAAAAAAGTCAAATTTTTTTGATGTTGAAAAAAAATCATGAAAAAGGTCTCATTATAGCATGTAAAATGATTCTATGGTGGAAAAAAGTCATTTCGTGAAATTTTTGAAAATTTTACAAAAAAAACGTCATATGTTGAAATTTTTTTATGAAAACGTCAGTTTTTTGATATTGAAAAAATCATGAAAACGATCGTATTATAGCATGTAAAATAATTCTATGGTGGAAAAAAGTCAATTCGTGAAATGTTGGAAAATTAAAAAAAAAAGAAACGTCATAGTATAGTATGTCGAAATTTTTCGATGAAAACGTCAAATTTTTTTGATGTTGACAAAAATCATGAAAACGATCGTATTATACCATGTAAAATGATCCTATGGTGGAAAAAAGTCATTTCGTGAAATGTTGGAAAATTAAAAAAAAAAAAAAAAGTCATAGTATAGTATGTCGAAATTTTTCGATGAAAACGTCAAACTTTTTTGATGTTGAAAAAAATCATGAAAACGGTCGTATTATAGCATGTAAAATGATTCTATGGTGGAAAAAAGTCATTTCGTGAAATGTTGGAAATTTAAAAAAAAAAAAACGTCATAGTATAGTATGTCGAAATTTTTTGAGAAAAACGTCAAATTTTTTTGATGTTGAAAAAAATCATGAAAACGGTCTCATTACAGCATGTAAAATGATTCTATGGTGGAAAAATGTTATTTCATGAAATATTGGAAAATTTTACAAAAAAAAGTCATAGTATAGTATGTCGAAATTTTTCGATAAAAACGTCAAATTTTTTTGATCTTGACAAAAATCATGAAAACGATCGTATTATACCATGTAAAATGATTCTATGGTGGAAAAAAGTCATTTCGTGAAATGCTGGAAAATTTTACAAAAAAAACGTCATAGTATAGTATGTCGAAATTTTTCGATGAAAACGTCAAATTTTTTTGATGTTGAATAAAATCATGAAAACGGTCTCATTACAGCATGTAAAATGATTCTATGGTGGAAAAAAGTTATTTCGTGAAATGTTGGAAATTTAACAAAAAACGTCATAGTATAGTTTGTCGAAATTTTTCGATAAAAACGTCAAATTTTTTTGATGTTGAAAAAAATCATGAAAACGGTCGTATTATAGCATGTAAAATGATTCTATGGTGGAAAAAAGTTATTTTGTGAAATGTTGGAAATTTAACAAAAAACGTCATAGACGTGAAAACGGTCTCATTACAGCATGTATAATGATTCTATGGTGGAAAAAATTATTTCATCAAATGTTGGAAAATTTTACAAAAAAAAAGTCATAGTATAGTATGTCGAAATTTTTCGATGAAAACGTCAATTTTTTTTGATGTTGAAAAAAATCCTGAAAACAGTCATATTAGAGCATTTAAAATCATTCTATGGTGGAAAAAATTCATTTCGTGAAATTTTTGAAAATTTTACAAAAAAAACGTCATATGTTGAAATTTTTTTACAAAAACGTCAGTTTTTTGATATTGAAAAAATCATGGAAACGATCATATTATAGCATGTAAAATGACTCTAAGGTGGAAAAAAGTCATTTCGTGAAATGTTGGAAAATTTAAAAAAAAAAAACGTCATAGTATAGTATGTCGAAATTTTTCGATGAAAACGTCAAATTTTTTTGATGTTGAAAAAAATCATGAAAACGGTCTCATTACAGCATGTAAAATGATTCTATGGTGGAAAAAAGTCATTTCGTCAAATTTTGGAAAATTTTACAAAAAAAATGTCATAGTATAGTATGTCGAAATTTTTTGATGAAAACGTCAACTTTTGTTGATGTTGAAAAAAATCATGAAAACGGTCTCATTACAGCATGTAAAATGATTCTGTGGTGGAAAAAACTCATTTCTTGAAATGTTGGAAAATTTAGAAAAAAAACATCATAGTATAGTATGTCGAAATTTTTCGATGAAAACGTCAAATTTTTTTGATGTTGAAAAAAATCATGAAAACGGTCTCATTACAGCATGTAAAATGATTCTATGGTGGAAAAAAGTTATTTCATCAAATGTTGGAAAATTTTACAAAAAAAAGTCATAGTATAGTATGTCGAAATTATTCGATAAAAACGTCAAATTTTTTTGATGTTGAAAAAAATCATGAAAACGGTCTCATTATAGCATGTAAAATGATTATATGGTGGAAAAAAGTTATTTCATCAAATGTTGGAAAATTTTACAAAAAAAAAACGCCATAGTATAGTATGTCGAAATTTTACGATAAAAACGTCAAATTTTTTTGATGTTGACAAAAATCATGAAAACGATCGTATTATACCATGTAAAATGATTCTATGGTGGAAAAAAGTCATTTCGTGAAATGTTGGAAATTTAACAAAAAACGTCATAGTATAGTATGTCGAAATTTTTCGATGAAAACGTCAAATTTTTTTGATGTTGACAAAAATCATGAAAACGATTGTATTATAGCATGTAAAATGATTCTATGGTGGAAAAAAGTTATTTTGTGAAATGTTGGAAATTTAACAAAAAACGTCATAGTATAGTATGTCGAAATTTTTCGATAAAAACGTCAAATTTTTTTGATGTTGAAAAAAATCATGAAAACGGTCTCATTACAGCATGTATAATGATTCTATGGTGGAAAAAAGTTATTTCATCAAATGTTGGAAAATTTTAAAAAAAAAAAAGTCATAGTATAGTATGTCGAAATTTTTCGATGAAAACGTCAATTTTTTTTGATGTTGAAAAAAATCCTGAAAACAGTCATATTAGAGCATTTAAAATCATTCTGTGGTGGAAAAAAGTCATTTCGTGAAATTTTTGAAAATTTTACAAAAAAAAAACGTCATATGTCGAAATTTTTCGATGAAAACGTCAAATTTTTTTGATGTTGACAAAAATCATGAAAACGGTGGTATTATAGCATGTAAAATGATTCTATGGTGGAAAAAAGTCATTTCGTGAAATGTTGGAAAATTTTACAAATAAAACCCGCCATAGTATAGTATGTCGAAATTTTTCGATGAAAACGTCAAATTTTTTTGATGTTGACAAAAATCATGAAAACGGTCTCATTACAGCATGTAAAATGATTCTATGGTGGAAAAATGTTATTTCATCAAATGTTGGAAAATTTTACAAAAAACGTCATAGTATACTATGTCGAAATTTTTCGATAAAAACGTCAAATTTTTTGGATGTTGAATAAAATCATGAAAACGGTGGTATTATAGCATGTAAAATGATTCTATGGTGGAAAAAAGTAATTTCGTGAAATGTTGGAAAATAAAAAAAAAAAAAAAACGTCATAGTATAGTATGTCGAAATTTTTCGATGAAATCGTCAAATTTTTTTGATGTTGAAAAAAATCATGAAAACGGTCGTATTATAGCATGTAAAATGATTCTATGGTGGAAAAAAGTTATTTTGTGAAATGTTGGAAATTTAAAAAAAAAAACGTCATAGTATAGTATGTCGAAATTTTTCGATAAAAACGTCAAATTTTTTTGATGTTGAAAAAAATCATGAAAACGGTCTCATTACAGCATGTAAAATGATTCTATGGTGGAAAAATGTTATTTCATCAAATGTTGGAAAATTTTACAAAAAAAAGTCATAGTATAGTATGTCGAAATTTTTCGATGAAAACGTCAAATTTTTTTGATGTTGAAAAAAATCATGAAAACGGTCGTAATATAGCATGTAAAATGATTCTATGGTGGAAAAAAGTCATTTCGTGAAATGTTGGAAATTTAACAAAAAACGCCTCATAGTATAGTATGTCGAAATTTTTCGATAAAAAAGTCAAATTTTTTTGATGTTGAAAAAAAATCATGAAAAAGGTCTCATTACAGCATGTAAAATGATTCTATGGTGGAAAAAAGTCATTTCGTGAAATGTTGGAAAATTTTACAAAAAAAAGCGTCATAGTATAGTATGTCGAAATTTTTCGATAAAAAAGTCAAATTTTTTTGATGTTGAAAAAAAATCATGAAAAAGGTCTCATTATAGCATGTAAAATGATTCTATGGTGGAAAAAAGTCATTTCGTGAAATTTTTGAAAATTTTACAAAAAAAACGTCATATGTATGAAATTTTTTCGATGAAAACGTCAGTTTTTTGATATTGAAAAAATCATGAAAACGATCGTATTATAGCATGTAAAATGATTCTATAGTGGAAAAAAGTCAATTCGTGAAATGTTGGAAAATTAAAAAAAAAAGAAACGTCATAGTATAGTATGTCGAAATTTTTCGATGAAAACGTCAAATTTTTTTGATGTTGACAAAAATCATGAAAACGATCGTATTATACCATGTAAAATGATCCTATGGTGGAAAAAAGTCATTTCGTGAAATGTTGGAAAATTTAAAAAAAAAAAAAAAGTCATAGTATAGTATGTCGAAATTTTTCGATGAAAACGTCAAACTTTTTTGATGTTGAAAAAAATCATGAAAACGGTCTCATTATAGCATGTAAAATGATTCTATGGTGGAA
Source organism: Pterois miles (assembly GCA_947000775.1). NCBI lineage: Eukaryota > Metazoa > Chordata > Actinopteri > Perciformes > Scorpaenidae > Pterois > Pterois miles. The sequence continues at coordinate 11,858,671 of CAMQGK010000634.1, forward strand.
AAAAGTCATTTCGTGAAATGTTGGAAAATTTTACAAAAAAAACGTCATAGTATAGTATGTCGAAATTTTTCGATAAAAACGTCAAATTTTTTGGATGTTGAAAAAAATCATGAAAACGGTCTCATTACAGCATGTAAAATGATTCTATGGTGGAAAAATGTTATTTCATCAAATATTGGAAAATTTTACAAAAAAAACGTCATAGTATAGTATGTCGAAATTTTTCGATAAAAACGTCAAATTTTTTGGATGTTGAATAAAATCATGAAAACGGTCGTATTATAGCATGTAAAATGATTCTATGGTGGAAAAAAGTCATTTCGTGAAATGTTGGAAAATTTTAAAAAAAAAAAACGCCATAGTATAGTATGTCGAAATTTTGTCGATGAAAACGTCAAATTTTTTTGATCTTGACAAAAATCATGAAAACGATCGTATTATACCATGTAAAATGATTCTATGGTGGAAAAAAGTTATTTCATCAAATGTTGGAAAATTTAACAAAAAAAAAAACGCCATAGTATAGTATGTCGAAATTTTACGATAAAAACGTCAAATTTTTTTGATGTTGACAAAAATCATGAAAACGATCGTATTATACCATGTAAAATGATTCTATGGTGGAAAAAAGTCATTTCGTGAAATGTTGGAAATTTAACAAAAAAAACGTCATAGTATAGTATGTCGAAATTTTTCGATGAAAACGTCAAATTTTTTTGATGTTGACAAAAATCATGAAAACGATCGTATTATAGCATGTAAAATGATTCTATGGTGGAAAAAAGTTATTTTGTGAAATGTTGGAAATTTAAAAAAAAAAAAAACGTCATAGTATAGTATGTCGAAATTTTTCGATAAAAACGTCAAATTTTTTTGATGTTGAAAAAAATCATGAAAACGGTCTCATTACAGCATGTAAAATGATTCTATGGTGGAAAAAAGTTATTTCATCAAATGTTGGAAAATTTTACAAAAAAAAGTCATAGTATAGTATGTCGAAATTTTTCGATGAAAACGTCAAATTTTTTTGATGTTGAAAAAAATCCTGAAAACAGTCATATTAGAGCATTTAAAATCATTCTATGGTGGAAAAAATTCATTTCGTGAAATTTTTGAAAATTTTACAAAAAAATCGTCATATGTTGAAATTTTTTGATGAAAACGTCAGTTTTTTGATATTGAAAAAAATCATGGAAACGATCATATTATAGCATGTAAAATGACTCTAAGGTGGAAAAAAGTCATTTCGTGAAATGTTGGAAAATTTAAAAAAAAAAAACGTCATAGTATAGTATGTCGAAATTTTTCGATGAAAACGTCAAATTTTTTTGATGTTGAAAAAAATCATGAAAACGGTCTCATTACAGCATGTAAAATGATTCTATGGTGGAAAAAAGTCATTTCGTCAAATTTTGGAAAATTTTACAAAAAAAATGTCATAGTATAGTATGTCGAAATTTTTTGATGAAAACGTCAGTTTTTTGATATTGAAAAAATCATGAAAACGATCGTATTATAGCATGTAAAATAATTCTATGGTGGAAAAAAGTCAATTCGTGAAATGTTGGAAAATTAAAAAAAAAAAAACGTCATAGTATAGTATGTCGAAATTTTTCGATAAAAACGTCAAATTTTTTTGATGTTGAAAAAAATCATGAAAACGGTCTCATTACAGCATGTAAAATGATTCTATGGTGGAAAAAAGTTATTTCATCAAATGTTGGAAAATTTTAAAAAAAAAAGTCATAGTATAGTATGTCGAAATTATTCGATAAAAACGTCAAATTTTTTTGATGTTGAAAAAAATCATGAAAACGGTGGTATTATAGCATGTAAAATGATTCTATGGTGGAAAAAAGTCATTTCGTGAAATGTTGGAAATTTAACAAAAAACGTCATAGTATAGTATGTCGAAATTTTTCGATAAAAACGTCAAATTTGTTTGATGTTGAAAAAAATCATGAAAACGGTCTCATTACAGCATGTAAAATGATTCTATGGTGGAAAAAAGTGATTTAGTCAAATTTTGGAAAATTTTACAAAAAAAATGTCATAGTATAGTATGTCGAAATTTTTTGATGAAAACGTCAACTTTTGTTGATGTTGAAAAAAATCATGAAAACGGTCTCATTACAGCATGTAAAATGATTCTATGGTGGAAAAAACTCATTTCTTGAAATGTTGGAAAATTTAGGAAAAAAAAAACATCATAGTATAGTATGTCGAAATTTTTCGATGAAAACGTCAAATTTTTTTGATGTTGAAAAAAATCATGAAAACGGTCTCATTACAGCATGTAAAATGATTCTATGGTGGAAAAAAGTTATTTCATCAAATGTTGGAAAATTTTAAAAAAAAAAGTCATAGTATAGTATGTCGAAATTATTCGATAAAAACGTCAAATTTTTTTGATGTTGAAAAAAATCATGAAAACGGTCTCATTATAGCATGTAAAATGATTATATGGTGGAAAAAAGTTATTTCATCAAATGTTGGAAAATTTTACAAAAAAAAAACGCCATAGTATAGTATGTCGAAATTTTACGATAAAAACGTCAAATTTTTTTGATGTTGACAAAAATCATGAAAACGATCGTATTATACCATGTAAAATGATTCTATGGTGGAAAAAAGTCATTTCGTGAAATGTTGGAAATTTAACAAAAAACGTCATAGTATAGTATGTCGAAATTTTTCGATGAAAACGTCAAATTTTTTTGATGTTGACAAAAATCATGAAAACGATTGTATTATAGCATGTAAAATGATTCTATGGTGGAAAAAAGTTATTTTGTGAAATGTTGGAAATTTAACAAAAAACGTCATAGTATAGTATGTCGAAATTTTTCGATGAAAACGTCAATTTTTTTTGATGTTGAAAAAAATCCTGAAAACAGTCATATTACAGCATTTAAAATCATTCTATGGTGGAAAAAATTCATTTCGTGAAATTTTTGAAAATTTTACAAAAAAAACGTCATATGTTGAAATTTTTTTACGAAAACGTCAGTTTTTTGATATTGAAAAAATCATGGAAACGATCATATTATAGCATGTAAAATGACTCTAAGGTGGAAAAAAGTCATTTCGTGAAATGTTGGAAAATTTAAAAAAAAAAAACGTCATAGTATAGTATGTCGAAATTTTTCGATGAAAACGTCAAATTTTTTTGATGTTGACAAAAATCATGAACACGATCGTATTATACCATGTAAAATGATTCTATGGTGGAAAAAAGTCATTTCGTGAAATGTTGGAAAATTAAAAAAAAAAAAAACGTCAGTATAGTATGTCGAAATTTTTCGATGAAAACGTCAAATTTTTTTGATGTTGAAAAAAATCATGAAAACGGTCGTATTATAGCATGTAAAATGATTCTATGGTGGAAAAAAGTTATTTCGTGAAATGTTGGAAATTTAACAAAAAACGTCATAGTATAGTATGTCGAAATTTTTCGATAAAAACGTCAAATTTTTTTGATGTTGAAAAAAATCATGAAAACGGTCTCATTACAGCATGTAAAATGATTCTATGGTGGAAAAATGTTATTTCATCAAATGTTGGAAAATTTTACAAAAAAAAGTCATAGTATAGTATGTCGAAATTTTTCGATAAAAACGTCAAATTTTTTGGATGTTGAATAAAATCATGAAAACGGTCGTATTATAGCATGTAAAATCATTCTATGGTGGAAAAAAGTCATTTCGTGAAATGTTGGAAAATTTTACAAAAAAAAACCGCCATAGTATAGTATGTCGAAATTTTTCGATAAAAACGTCAAATTTTTTTGATGTTGACAAAAATCATGAAAACGGTGGTATTATAGCATGTAAAATGATTCTATGGTGGAAAAAAGTCATTTCGTGAAATGTTGGAAAATGAACAAAAAACGTCATAGTATAGTATGTCGAAATTTTTCGATAAAAACGTCAAATTTTTTTGATGTTGAAAAAAATCATGAAAACGGTCTCATTACAGCATGTAAAATGATTCTATGGTGGAAAAAAGTTATTTCATCAAATGTTGGAAAATTTTACAAAAAAAAACGTCATAGTATAGTATGTTGCAATTTTTCGATAAAAAAGTCAAATTTTTGTGATGTTGAAAAAAATCATGAAAACGGTCTCATTACAGCATGTATAATGATTCTATGGTGGAAAAAAGTTATTTCATCAAATGTTGGAAAATTTTATAAAAAAAAAGTCATAGTATAGTATGTCGAAATTTTTCGATGAAAACGTCAATTTTTTTTGATGTTGAAAAAAATCCTGAAAACAGTCATATTAGAGCATTTAAAATCATTCTATGGTGGAAAAAATTCATTTCGTGAAATTTTTGAAAATTTTACAAAAAAAAAGTCATATGTTGAAATTTTTTACGAAAACGTCAGTTTTTTGATATTGAAAAAATCATGAAAACGATCGTATTATACCATGTAAAATGATTCTATGGTGGAAAAAAGTCAATTCGTGAAATGTTGGAAAATTAAAAAAAAAAAACGCCATAGTATAGTATGTCGTAATTTTGTCGATGAAAACGTCAAATTTTTTTGATGTTGACAAAAATCATGAAAACGATCGTATTATACCATGTAAAATGATTCTATGGTGGAAAAAAGTCAATTCGTGAAATGTTGGAAAATTAAAAAAAAAAAAAAACGTCATAGTATAGTATGTCGAAATTTTTCGATGAAAACGTCAAATTTTTTTGATGTTGAAAAAAATCATGAAAACGGTCTCATTACAGCATGTAAAATGATTCTATGGTGGAAAAAAGTTATTTCATCAAATGTTGGAAAATTTTAAAAAAAAAAAGTCATAGTATAGTATGTCGAAATTATTCGATAAAAACGTCAAATTTTTTTGATGTTGACAAAAATCATGAAAACGATCGTATTATACCATGTAAAATGATTCTATGGTGGAAAAAAGTCATTTCGTGAAATGTTGGAAATTTAACAAAAAACGTTATAGTATGTCGAAATTTTTCGATAAAAACGTCAAATTTTTTTGATGTTGAAAAAAATCATGAAAACGGTCTCATTACAGCATGTAAAATGATTCTATGGTGGAAAAAAGTCATTTCGTCAAATTTTGGAAAATTTTACAAAAAAAATGTCATAGTATAGTATGTCGAAATTTTTTGATGAAAACGTCAACTTTTTTGATGTTGAAAAAAATCATGAAAACGGTCTCATTACAGCATGTAAAATGATTCTATGGTGGAAAAAACTCATTTCTTGAAATGTTGGAAAATTTAAAAAAAAAAACATCATAGTATAGTATGTCGAAATTTTTCGATGAAAACGTCAAATTTTTTTGATGTTGAAAAAAATCATGAAAACGGTCTCAATATAGCATGTAAAATGATACTATGGTGGAAAAAAGTTATTTCGTGAAATGTTGGAAAATTAAAAAAAAACATAGTATAGTATGTCCAAATTTTTCGATAAAAATGTCAAATTTTTTGGATGTTGAATAAAATCATGAAAACTGTCGTATTATAGCATGTAAAATGATTCTATGGTGGAAAAAAGTCATTTCGTGAAATGTTGGAAATTAATAAAAAAAAGCCTCATAGTATAGTATGTTGAAATTTTTTGATAAAAAAGTCAAAGTTTTTTTGATGTTGAAAAAAAATCATGAAAAAGGTCTCATTACAGCATGTAAAATGATTCTATGGTGGAAAAAAGTCATTTCGTAAAATTTTTGAAAATTTTACAAAAAAAACGTCATATGTTGAAATTTTTTTATGAAAACGTCAAATTTTTTTGATGTTGACAAAAATCATGAAAACGATCGTATTATACCATGTAAAATGATTCTATGGTGGAAAAAAGTCATTTCGTGAAATAGTGGAAAATTTTAACAAAAAACGTAATAGTATAGTATGTCGAAATTTTTCGATAAAAACGTCAAATTTTTTTGATGTTGAAAAAAATCATGAAAACGGTCTCATTACAGCATGTAAAATGATTCTATGGTGGAAAAAAGTCATTTCGTGAAATGTTGGAAAATTTAATAAAAAAAAACGTCATAGTATAGTATGTCGAAAATTTTCGATAAAAACGTCAACTTTTTTTGATGTTGACAAAAATCATGAAAACGATCGCATTACACCATGTAAAATGATTCTATGGTGGAAAAAAGTCATTTCGTGAAATGTTGGAAAATTTAAAAAAAAACATCATAGTATAGTATGTCGAAATTTTTCGATAAAAAAGTCAAATTTTTTTGATGTTGAAAAAAATCATGAAAACGGTCGTAATATAGCATGTAAAATGATTCTATGGTGGAAAAAAGTAATTTCGTGAAATGTTGGAAAATTTTAAAAAAAAAAACGCCATAGTATAGTATGTCGAAATTTTGTCGATGAAAACGTCAAATTTTTTTGATGTTGACAAAAATCATGAAAACGATCGTATTATACCATCTAAAATGATTCTATGGTGGAAAAAAGTCATTTCGTGAAATGTTGGAAAATTAAAAAAAAAAAAACGTCATAGTTTAGTATGTCGAAATTTTTCGATAAAAACGTCAAATTTTTTTGATGTTGAAAAAAATCATGAAAACGGTCTCATTACAGCATGTAAAATGATTCTATGGTGGAAAAAAGTTATTTCATCAAATGTTGGAAAATTTTACAAAAAAAAACGTCATGGTATAGTATGTTGCAATTTTTCGATAAAAAAGTCAAATTTTTTTGATGTTGAAAAAAATCATGAAAACGGTCTCATTACAGCATGTAAAATGATTCTATGGTGGAAAAAAGTTATTTCATCAAATGTTGGAAAATTTTACAAAAAAAAAGTCATAGTATAGTATGTCGAAATTTTTCGATAAAAACGTCAAATTTTTTGGATGTTGAATAAAATCATGAAAACGGTCGCATTATAGCATGTAAAATGATTCTATGGTGGAAAAAAGTCATTTCGTGAAATGTTGGAAAATTTTACAAAAAAAAAACCTTCATAGTATAGTATGTTGAAATTTTTTTATAAAAACGTCAAATTTTTTTGATGTTGACAAAAATCATGAAAACGATCGTATTATACCATGTAAAATGATTCTATGGTGGAAAAAAGTCATTTCGTGAAATGTTGGAAAATTTAAAAAAAAAAAAACGTCATAGTATAGTATGTCAAAATTTTTCGATGAAAACGTCAAATTTTTTTGATGTTGACAAAAATCATGAAAACGATCGTATTATACCATGTAAAATGATTCTATGGTGGAAAAAAGTAATTTCGTGAAATGTTGGAAAATTAAAAAAAAAAAAAAAAACGTCATAGTATAGTATGTTGAAATTTTTCGATGAAATCGTCAAATTTTTTTGATGTTGAAAAAAATCATGAAAACGGTCGTATTATAGCATGTAAAATGATTCCATGGTGGAAAAAAGTTATTTTGTGAAATGTTGGAAATTTAACAAAAAACGTCATAGTATAGTATGTCGAAATTTTTCGATAAAAACGTCAAATTTTTTTGATGTTGAAAAAAATCATGAAAACGGTCTCATTACAGCATGTAAAATGATTCTATGGTGGAAAAATGTTATTTCATCAAATGTTGGAAAATTTTACAAAAAAAAGTCATAGTATAGTATGTCGAAATTTTTCGATAAAAACGTCAAATTTTTTGGATGTTGAATAAAATCATGAAAACGGTCGTATTATAGCATGTAAAATGATTCTATGGTGGAAAAAAGTTATTTCGTGAAATGTTGGAAATTTAAAAAAAAAACGTCATAGTATAGTATGTCGAAATTTTGTCGATGAAAACGTCAAATTTTTTTGATGTTGACAAAAATCATGAAAACGATCGTATTATACCATGTAAAATGAATCTATGGTGGAAAAAAGTCATTTCGTGAAATGTTGGAAAATTTTACAAAAAAAACGTCATAGTATAGTATGTCGAAATTTTTCGATGAAAACGTCAAATTTTTTTGATGTTGAATAAAATCATGAAAACGGTCTCATTACAGCATGTAAAATGATTCTATGGTGGAAAAAAGTTATTTCATCAAATGTTGGAAAATTTTACAAAAAAAAGTCATAGTATAGTATGTCGAAATTTTTTGATAAAAACGTCAAATTTTTTTGATGTTGAAAAAAATCATGAAAACGGTCTCATTACAGCATGTAAAATGATTATATGGTGGAAAAAAGTTATTTCATCAAATGTTGGAAAATTTTACAAAAAAAACGTCATAGTATAGTATGTCGAAATTTTTCGATAAAAACGTCAAATTTTTTGGATGTTGACAAAAATCATGAAAACGATCGTATTATACCATGTAAAATGATTCTATGGTGGAAAAAAGTTATTTCATCAAATGTTGAAAAATTTTACAAAAAAAACGTTATAGTATAGTATGTCGAAATTTTTCGATGAAAACGTCAAATATTTTTGATGTTGAAAAAATCATGGAAACGATCGTATTATAGCATGTAAAATGACTCTATGGTGGAAAAAAGTCATTTCGTGAAATGTTGGAAAATTTAAAAAAAAAAAAACGTCATAGTATAGTATGTTGAAATTTTTCGATAAAAACGTCAAATTTTTTTGATGTTGAAAAAAATCATGAAAACGGTCGTATTATAGCATGTAAAATGATTCTATGGTGGAAAAAAGTTATTTCATGAAATGTTGGAAAATTTAACAAAAAACGTCATAGTATAGTATGTTGAAATTTTTCGATAAAAAAGTCAAATTTTTGTGATGTTGAAAAAAATCATGAAAACGGTCTCATTACAGCATGTAAAATGATTCTATGGTGGAAAAATGTTATTTCATCAAATGTTGGAAAATTTTACAAAAAAAAAAGTTATAGTATAGTATGTTGAAATTTTTCGATAAAAACGTCAAATTTTTTGGATGTTGAATAAAATCATGAAAACGGTCGTATTATAGCATGTAAAATGATTCTATGGTGGAAAAAAGTCATTTCGTCAAATTTTGGAAAATTTTACAAAAAAAATGTCATAGTATAGTATGTCGAAATTTTTTGATAAAAACGTCAACTTTTGTTGATGTTGAAAAAAATCATGAAAACGGTCTCATTACAGCATGTAAAATGATTCTATGGTGGAAAAAAATAATTTCTTGAAATGTTGGAAAATTTAGGAAAAAAAAAAAAACCATCATAGATGTCGAAATTGTCGAAATGTCGAAATTTTTCGATGAAAACGTCAAATTTTTTTGATGTTGAAAAAAATCATGAAAACGGTCGTAATATAGCATGTAAAATTATTCTATGGTGGAAAAAAGTCATTTCGTGAAATGTTGGAAAATTTTAAAAAAAAAACGTCATAGTATAGTATGTCGAAATTTTTCGATGAAAACGTCAAATTTTTTTGATGTTGAATAAAATCATGAAAACGGTCTCATTACAGCATGTAAAATGATTCTATGGTGGAAAAAAGTTCATTTCGTGAAATGTTGGAAAATTTTAAAAAAAAAAGTCATAGTATAGTATGTCGAAATTTTTGAAAAAAAAAAAAAAATTTTTTTTTTAAAAAAAAAAAAAAAAAAAAGTTCTAAAAAAAAAAAAAAAAATATTTTTATGGAAAAAAAATTTATTTTAAAAAAATTAAAAAAAATAAAAAAAAAAAAATATAATATAAAAAATTTTTTTAAAAAAATCATTATTTAAAAAAAAAAAAAAAAAAAAAAAGTATTATAGCATGTAAAATAATTGTATGGTGGAAAAAAGAATTCGTGAAATTTTGGAAAATAAAAAAAAAAAACGTCATAGTATGTATGTCGAATTTTTATAAAAAATAAATTTTTTTGATGTTGAAAAAAATCATGAAAACGGTCTCATTACAGCATGTAAAATGATTCTATGGTGGAAAAAAGTTATTTCATCAAATGTTGGAAAATTTTACAAAAAAAAGTCATAGTATAGTATGTTGAAATTTTTCGATAAAAAAGTCAAATTTTTTTGATGTTGAAAAAAATCATGAAAACGGTCTCATTACAGCATGTAAAATGATTCTATGGTGGAAAAAAGTTATTTCATCAAATGTTGGAAAATTTTACAAAAAAAAAGTCATAGTATGTAGTGAAATTTTTTTATAAAAACGTCAAATTTTTTTGATATTGAAAAAATCATGAAAATGATCGTATTATAGCATGTAAAATGACTCTATGGTGGAAAAAAGTCATTTCGTGAAATGTTGGAAAAATTAAAAAAAAAAAACGTCATAGTATAGTATGTTGAAATTTTTCGATAAAAACGTCAAATTTTTTTGAATGTTGAAAAAAATCATGAAAACGGTCGTATTATACCATGTGAAATGATTCTATGGTGGAAAAAAGTTATTTCGTCAAATGTTGGAAAATTTTACAAAAAAAACGACATAGTATAGTATGTCGAAATTTTTCGATAAAAACGTCAAATTTTTTTGATGTTGAAAAAAATCATGAAAACGGTCGCATTACAGCATGTAAAATGATTCTATGGTGGAAAAAAGTCATTTCGTCAAATTTTGGAAAATTTTACAAAAAAAATGTCATAGTATAGTATGTCGAAATTTTTTGATAAAAACGTCAACTTTTGTTGATGTTGAAAAAAATCATGAAAACGGTCTCATTACAGCATGTAAAATGATTCTATGGTGGAAAAAACTCATTTTTTGAAATGTTGGAAAATTTAGGAAAAAAAAACATTATAGATGTGAATTGTGAAATGTCGAAATTTTTCGATGAAAACGTCAAATTTTTTTGATGTTGAAAAAAATCATGAAAACGGTCGTAATATAGCATGTAAAATGATTCTATGGTGGAAAAAAGTCATTTCGTGAAATGTTGGAAAATTTAAAAAAAAACATAGTATAGTATGTCGAAATTTTTCGATGAAAACGTCAAATTTTTTTGATGTTGAAAAAAATCATGAAAACTATCATATTATAGCATGTAAAATGATTCTATGGTGGAAAAAAGTCATTTCGTGAAATGGTGGAAAATTTTACAAAAAAAAAACGTCATAGTATAGTATGTCGAAATTTTTTCGATGAAAACGTCAAATATTTTTGATGTTGAAAAAAATCATGAAAACGGTCGTATTATAGCATGTAAAATGATTCCATGGTGGAAAAAAGTTACTTCATCAAATGTTGGAAAATTTTAAAAAAAAAAACGTCATAGTATAGTATGTCGAAATTTTTCGATGAAAACGTCAAATTTTTTTTGATGTTGAAAAAAATCATGAAAACGGTCGTATTATAGCATGTAAAATGATTCTATGGTGGAAAAAAGTAATTTCGTGAAATGTTGGAAAATTTTACAAAAAAAAAACGCCATAGTATAGTATGTCGAAAATTTTTGATGAAAACGTCAATTTTTTTTTATGTTGAAAAAAAATCATGAAAACGATCGTATTATAGCATGTAAAATAATCTATGGTGGAAAAAATGATTCTGAAATGTTGGAAAATTAAAAAAAAAAAAAATTTAAAAAAAAGTCATTTCGTGAAATGTTGGAAAATTTTTTTACAAAAAAAAAAGTCATAGTATAAGTCTAAGATAGTCATGAAAACGTCAACTTGTTTAATGTGTCGAAAAAAATCATGAAAAGGTGTATTATAGATGTAAAATGATTTATGGGGAAAAAATGTCATGTCGTGAAAAGTTGGAAATTTAACATATAAACGTCATAGTATAGTATTGAAAATTTTTGAGAAAAAGTCAAATTTTTTTGATGTTGAAAAAAGTCATCAAAACGGTCTCATTACACATGTAAAATGATTCTATGGTGGAAAAATGTTATTTCATCAAATGTTGGAAAATTTTACAAAAAAACGCCATAGTATAGTATGTCGAAATTTTTGATAAAAAGTAAATTTTGGAATAAAATCATGAAAACGGTCGTATTATAGCATGTAAAATGATTCTATGGTGGAAAAAAGTCATTTGGAAAAGTTGGAAAAAAATAAAAAAAAAAAAACGCCATAGTATAGTATGTGAAATTTTGTCGATGAAAAAATCAAATTTTTTAAATCTGACAAAAATCAGAAAAGTCGATAACCAGAAAATGTCATGGTGGAAAAAATCATAAAAAGTTTACAATAAAAACGCCATAGTATAGTATGTCGAAATTTTCGATGAAAACGTCAAATTTTTTTATGTTGAATAAAATCATAGAAACGGTCTCATAGTATAGCATTAAAATAATTTGTCGAAAAAAGTTATTTCATCAAATGTTGTAAAATTTGACAAAAAACATCATAGTATAGTATGTCGAAAAAAATAAAAAATGTCATGTCTAAGATAGTCATGAAAACGTCATTGTATAATGTGTCGAAAAAAATCAAAAATAGTCATGTCTAAAAGTCATATAAACGCCATAGTATAGCATGTCGAAAAAAGTCATGAAAATATCATGTCCATAAAAACTTCATAAAAAGCCATAGTATAGTTTGCCGAAAATATTCATGAAAACGCCATAGATAGTATGTCGAAAAAAGTCATCAAAACATCATGTCTAAAAAAGTCATAAAAACGCCATAGTATTGTATGTCGAAAATAGTCATGACAACGCCATAGTATAGTATGTCGAAAAAAGTCACCAAAATGTCATGTCGAAAAAAGTAATAAAAACGCCATAGTATAGTATGTGGAAAATAGTTATGACAACGCCATAGTATAGTATGTCGAAAATAGTCATGACAACATCATAGTATAGCATGTCGAAAAAAGTCAGAAATATGTCATGTCGAAAATAGTCATGACAACGCCATAGTATAGCATGTCAAAAAAAAGTCATAAAAATGTCATGTCTAAAAAATTTATAAAAATGTCATGTCGAACAAAAGTCATAAAAACGCCATAGTATAGTCTATCGAAAAAAGTCACAAAAACACCATAGTATAGTCTGTCTAAAACAGTCATTAAAATACCATAATATAGTATGTTGAAACAAGTCATAAAAAAGCCATTGTACATTATGTTGGAAAACGTCGTAAAAAACGCCGTAGTATACTTTGTCGCAAAAGTCATAAAAACGCCATGTCGAAAAAAGTCATAAAAACGCCATAATATGTCAAAACAATTCATAAATACACCTTAGTATAGTATCTCAACCAAAGTCATAAAAACACCATAGTGCAGTATGTTGAAAAAAATGTGAAAAAACACCATAAAAAAAAACATACTATGACTATTTACGACATACAATCCTAGGGCATATTTCTGACTTGTAGCGGCGTACTATACTATGGCATTGTATTGAATTTTTTTCAACATACCGTACTATACTACTATTTTTTATTATTAGTTTGGTGTCCAAAATAAACCTTGTCATTCAATAAGTTTCCTTTCTTTTCATGACTATTGACAATGTAGATTCACACTGAAGGCATCAAAATTATGAATTAACACATGTGGAAATATGTACTTAACAAAAAACTGTATGTACTGTGTAAACAACTGAAAATACGCTTTATATTCTAGTTTCTTCAAAGTAGCCACCTTTTGCTCTGATTACTGCTTTACACACTCTGTATTCTCTTGATGAACTTCAAGAGGTCGTCACCTGAAATGGTTTTCACTTCACAGGTGTGCCCTGTCAGGTTTAATAAGTGGGATTTCTTGCCTTATAAATGGGGTTGGGACCATCAGTTGTGTTGTGCAGAAGTCAGGTGGATACGCAGCTTATCAGTGGATACACAGCTAAGTAAAGAAAAATGAGTGGCCATCATTACTTTAAGGAATGAAGGTCAGTCCGAAAAATTGGGAAAACTTTGAAAGTGTCCCCAAGTGCAGTCGCAAAAACCATCAAGCGCTACAAAGAAACTGGCTCACATGAGGAAAGGAAGACCAGGAGTCACCTCTGCTGCGGAGGATAAGTTCATCCGAGTCACCGGCCTCAGAAATGGAAGGTTAAGAGCAGCTCAGATTAGAGACCAGGTCAATGCCACACAGAGTTCTAGCAGCAGACACATCTCTAGAACAACTGTTCAGAGGAGACTGTGTGAATCAGGCCTTCATGGTAGAATAGCTGCCAAGAAACCACTGCTAAGGACAGGCAACAAGCAGAAGAGACTTGTTTGGGCTAAAGAACACAAGGAATGGACATTAGACCAGTGGAAATCTGTGCTTTGGTCTGAGTCCAGATTTGAGATCTTTGGTTCCAACCACCGTGTCTTTGTGCGACACAGAAAAGGTGAACGGATGGACTCTACATGCCTGGTTCCCACCGTGAAGCATGGAGGAGGAGGTGTGATGGTGTGGGGGTGCTTTGCTGGGGACACTGTTGGGGATTTATTCAAAATTGAAGGCATACTAAACCAGCATGGCTACCACAGCATCTTGCAGCGGCATGCAATTCCATCCGGTTTGCATTTAGTTGGACCATCATTTATTTCAACAGGACAATGACCCCAAACACACCTCCAGGCTGTGTGAGGGCTATTTGACCAAGAAGGTGAGTGATGGGGTGCTGCACCAGATGATCTGGCCTCCACAGTCACCGGACCTGAACCCAATCCAGATGGTTTGGGGTGAGCTGGACCACAGAGTGAAGGCAAAAGGGCCAACAAGTGCTAAGCATCTCTGGGAACTCCTTCAAGACTGTTGGAAGACATTTCAGGTGACGACCTCTTGAAGCTCATCAAGAGAATGCAGAGTGTGTAAAGCAGTAATCAGAGCAAAAGGTGGCTACTTTGAAGAAACTACAATATAAGACATATTTTCAGTTGTTTCATACTTTTTTGTTAAGTATATAATTCCACATGTGTTAATTCATAGTTTTGATGCCTTCAGTGTGAATCTACAATTGTCATAGTCATGAAAATAAAGAAAACTCTTTGAATGAGAAGGTGTATCCAAACTTTTGGACTGTATATTTTCGATAAACTGAACTACGTTTTTTTTACATTATTTTTTTCTACTTTTTAAGATCTGAACTAATATGTTCCCTTTTCAAGTTATTGTATGCAAACACATTTCAGTGGTCATGTATGGTGGTGCTACCACTTACCTTTTTTCACTTGGCCTTGATCCAAAAGACACTTTCCTCCACTGTCCAGCGTTTCTGGCCCACACTACCCAATGCGTGGTCCACTTCCCGGTTCTGACCTCTGTGTCCGTCCGTGACTGCACCCACTACATCAACCCCGCTCCGTTTACCCAGCCGTTTCCTTGTGATGGACAACATACAGCAGATTCACATTCAACACTGTTGCTCTTAGCCTACATAACTCATACAGAGGAAGGTTTTTGACTTTGGTAAAGTTTTTGACTTTGGTAAAGTAAAACATCATTACCTTGACTCATGTCAAAAAGCCATAAACCTCACTGTGCGCCACATATTTTCTGACCATTAAATCATTAATTAGTCTCCACTACAGACCAGCAGAGCGGTCTTACATGACCACGTGGTCACAGAGTAAACAGATAAACCTCCAAACTTCTACTTTAAACACACTGGTAATAATAAAGCTATGCCGAATAGTTGTTGTGTAGTTGGTTGCAACAACACTAAATCCAAAAATGCTTTTCTCCGATTTGTTCCCCTACCGGGTCCTAAAATATATATATCACTGAGTGGTTTTATGGCTCCAGGATATAGACCAGACCACCATCGCATCATCGCCGAGACTGTACTTCCGTTTGGGGGAAGACACTCGCTGTCACAGTACAGGAAATAACAAGCTGTTGTGTAGCGGGTTAACCGAGGCTTTCATACTGAGATTTGCGGCACATACGATGCGTAAATATCCACGGTCAGCGTGGTAAGTCGCTAAAAGACTGTGGTGACGTGACTAGCATGGCTTGCTAACGTTAGCCTGAGTGTAAAGCTGCTGCAGCAGTGTAGTCACCATACATCGTCGTCTCTAACTCAATCTCAGCCAGTTGGCGACTAACACGTTGTTTATGTACAGACAACATTTAATCTAACGTGATTCAGTAAAATATGTATCTATCTATGTCCAAATAAGCAATACCCTGACACTACTGTATGGGGGAAAGCTAACGACACTGTGGTTCAATCTAAATATATTAACATAGAACGCATGCTTAGGTTCAGGCAGTATCGCATATATAATTATTAGTCCTGTAACATGTATAACCTTTGTAATTATAATTTCTGACACATAAGCCTTCAACGTCAGGATGGCCGAGCGGTCTAAGGCGCTGCGTTCAGGTCGCAGTCTCCCCTGGAGGCGTGGGTTCGAATCCCACTTCTGACAACAAGCTTTTAGTGAAGCAACCTTCAATTTCCGACTATTAATTAACTCTCTTAATATAATTATGACATTAAACCTACTACCATTACATTGGCAGGTGTGAATAGTTGCATGAGGAGCAACAATGGTGGCCTACCTGGCCTTAAATATTGTAGTTTAGTTCAATTACATTTCTGTTCAATTGCATTTCACAGGTTTGATAGCCATTACTGTACCTCACATACCGTAATGTTTCCCCATTTGCTACAACTCCAATGCAAACAGACACCGCTATGATGTATGATATAGACTGACAATGAACAAACAAACATGGCTCTACAGCTCTCTCTAGTGGTGGAACATGAACTGGGCTTTTTATTGGGGTCATTTCAGGACTTCTCAGTTATCCCACACCCCTAAATGAACATCTGTCAAACTGCTAGTTAAGACAACAAAGCATCTGAGAGCAAAGTAAGTGTCAATAAAGATTTAATACTGTTTTCCATTCAACTCAAAATTTAACCAACAGAAAGCACCAATTGTAAAAAAAAAAAAACAAACTCTTCTCTTAATCCGGAACAATCGAGTCACTAAAACTCTAAATTAACACAGTGCACCTATTTACAAATGTCCTATAAAATGTGAAAATTAATATTAATCAAAAAATGTCTGCTTGGCTGCTTTATATTCAGTTCACCTTGCCAAAACAAACTGCAGTTCTTAAAGTCCAACTTCATCTCTTTTTTTTTTTAAAAATAAAACACTATTTGAAGAGCAAAAAAAAAAAAAAAAATCAAAATCTGAACATCCATCAGCATTATTAATGTAAAGAGTATATGGAGAGTGTATGAGGAGAACACCTAATTTAAATCATAATAAAACTGTTCACTAACTGAAACATGGTGCTACTGACTTTACAAGTCAACAAAACACAATAAATCTGTTTCACCATCAATAAGTTTACATAATAACACTGTAAGGTGACATATCTCACTCTGAAAGTGCTGAAGCTCAACATTTAGCCAAAAAATCCAATAAGTAGCACCTCACTTGGATTAATATTACGCAGAGTGATTGGGAATCGCTGTAAAGTCACTGCTCATTTTAGCGACAAGATACAACCAGACTGCCTTCACATCAGAAAACCTGTAACAGAAGAGAACAAAACAAAGTTACTGTACATTACTGTCATGTTACTGGATATTACTGCCAGCCATTTCTCAGGACTTGTGGGAAATGATTGTCTAATAAAGAGTCATACCTACTGTACGTTTGTTATGGCAATGTGTTTCTATTCATAAGTTTTGAGTTGTATTCCAGAAAACTTGTGTTGTGGCAAAAGCTTGTATTAGGCTTGATTCCTACTACTGTACAGTAATACTACCTGTGTTATACTGTATATGCCTCAAACAGGCATTGAATTACATCATTTTAGGGGCAAGGTCACTTGTCCAGGCCATCAAATAAAGCAATGACTTAAAGTCTACATGAATTTAACTTGAAGGTTAAGAATTTATTTTTAATGCACGCTGTATCAGTGAAATAAAAAAATCTGTTTATTTCATGAAATGATTTATTGGTATTTACAAATTACCACTATCTATAAGTTGTTACTTGCTACTTTGCTGTACTGTAGCCTACAAAGTTAATACTGTTAAAAGTCCAGTTATGAACAACATCGATCTAAGACTTGTGTTTAGTTGTTAAAATAGTTACCTTTAAAATAAGTACAAGTAGCCAGTTTTGGATGCATCCCTGCAACCAGCGAAGGAGACACAAATCAAAAATAGACTATAGAGGAGCAGAGCAGCACTCCTGAGACTCTTCTGAAATGCACTGCGGTACATGGTGGAATCACAAGCATTGTCTCGAGTGGCCACGATCAGCTCCGGCAGCTGCATGACAGTCGTGTCAAACCTTCATCATAAAGAGCCCAGTTTTTGCAGAGGTTCATACCAGGCTCGAAATCGAGCCCACCAGTAAAAGACACTGGTGTTTAAAAAAAATGTACCGATAGGAATGACGCATCTATAGCTGCAGAGTGTACGATTTTTCAGTTAATGCTAATTCATTTATTATCAGTCCTTATTTCTATGTAGCTAGTTAGCAGTGTTTTTTTTTTTTTTATTTTTTGAATTACGATTGGGTTGTTGGATGATGGTGGATGCGAAAAAGTCAAGTTTCTTCATCTGGAGATGTTCTCGCTACTTCTCTGCTTCACTTTTATCGAGCAGACAGACAAGAAGATTTAAGTAAAATATAACTTGTGCCCTGGCTCAAAACTTCATCCATTGTGAACACTGATGTATACAGAGAACTGGATTCAGCGTTGGAGGCGGGGCCCTGTTCATTCCTATGAAAGTTGCTCAGTGGCGCATGAAGCCAAAATGGCTCGACTTCCATCTGGAAAAGTACCCGGATCTTCTGGGGTTTTGCGGGACTTACTGGGCCCTACTGCGCATGTCCGATATTCGTAGTAGCGTCTGTTCGGTCACACGACTCGGTCGTGGCTTGCGCTGTCGTTCAATGACGTCATGCGACAGACACGGAAGTTGCAGTACCGCCGTTTGGCCACTACGAACATTGGGATCAACGATTTGCGCTCTTTATGGGGGCCTGACTGTGAAAAAAGGTAACTCCAAATTTTTGAAACACCTGGGCAAGCAACATGCCTTCACAAAGCTAGGTGTTAAGGCAAATCTGAAGTCATTCAAGCCTACATACAAAGCTACATTTACAAATAGGAAAAAAATTACACACTAAAAATTCACTATGAAGGAAGCCAATCCTCAGTTTTGAATGAATGAAAGCCAGTGGCTAAATGTTGGCAGCAAATCATCTCCAAGCAGTCTGTAGCAATCAACATACACTTTAACTTGATGCCAATAAAGAGGATGAATTTAAAATATACTTTTACATTGATGAGATCCAGACACAAGGCTGAGTGGCATCCTCCCCTCTGTTTCATCAGTAGAGTCAACAGAGAGGCCTGACTTTGCGTGGGAGCCTTCGTCTTCCTGGCCAAATTCTTCCTCACTTTCAGCTGCATTATAGGGGCTCTGCTCCTGGAACCTGAATGTATAGGAATAAGGTTAAGTCTTATGTATTTACCTTGAAAATGTGCACTTTTGACAGGAGACTTTTTTCCCTGATACTACAGATTGTTGCTGAAAAATACCCAGATTTTAAAGAGTTTAAACTAATTCCTAAAGCATTTAAAATAATTTCCTGTTGCAAGAAGTGAAGTTTACAGTTGACAGTGATGGTGAAGACAGCACATTATATGCTTATGGAAAAATGGATGGTAAAATGCTAATGAATTGAATCTTGGATTAATTTTAACCAATTTGTTCTATTTTATCCTTTGTTTTATTCAAAATTGATTACAAATTTCAATATTTTTTTTTACAGACAATGAGCCCTGACAATGTCTATTAATTTCATTAAATAGTGCTTCACTTATCTCAAAATTGTGTTGCATGTAATTTAAATTAATTGTGAAAAAGTGAAGGCTGACAAAAAGCTGCTTAGACAGAGTGTACAAAGGATGACATAATTTTGTAGGCCAACCACGAAGTAAGTCGACAAAAAGCCAATGGGATTTCTTCATTGGGTTTCTGATTATTGCCGAAATAATATCTGTGGCAAACACGTTTATGGTTCTTACATACTTGATTTTTTAAGTGTGAATGCAACTGCCATAAATAAAAAGCATTAGACTGTAAACAATCTACACCACGGTCGCATGAGTGTGAGTATACACAACAAAGCCGAAAAGGTGGACAAGTCGCCGTGATGACATTTAGCTGTCTCATTTAGCTGCCTTTTTTAAGACACATATAGGATTCAAAATTTACGAGTGGGATATTTTCTGACTTTTCTTTATATCATCTCACATTGAGATGACAGAACCGTAAGTGTAAAAATGCTAATTCTTTTCTGGGTTTTAGGACTCATTCCTGTAGCACTCAATACAGGTGTAATAAAGACATAAACACAAAGAGCCTACCTCAGTTCCATCATGTTGTCTATATAACTGGCATGTCCAGTATCGACCAGCTCCTTGGCAACATGGACGCCATCTGCCAGAATGTCGACCTTCCAGTGTGTGTTTGACACAAACTCTCTGAAGAAGATCTGGAGGTTCTTCTGGTACAAACACTGCTGGAAGAAGACTGCTGCTTCATCAGTCCACTGTCCGTCCACTCCAACTGGCTTCACCCCTCTCAGAATGCAGGGGTACATCACCTTTGGGAGGTCTGTTATTTCCTTAGGAAGCCTCTTCAGCTTGGAGCAGTCTTCATACGGGATGTATTCGCAATGGCCGTAATCCAACAGGTTTAGGACCGCTTTGGTGTCGACGTGTACAATTTCAGCCCTGCACCATTTATTCTTGGTGTCTGAATTCAACAGGCAGCACGTGTCAGGGACGAGATGGGTTTCAGAAAGAGGAGGCATCTGCCCAGGGAGGTTGTCCAACATTATGGACACTTTGTTCATGACGAGAAGCAAGTCCTCCCGAACGACACAAAACTCAAAGGGAGTCGTCACGGCAGCAGCAAAGCCAGAATATGCTTTGTCTAGAACTGTATGGGCAAAGGCAAGTTTCTGAGGAGGGCTTGTGTCCAATTCTTCCTCAGTTTTCTTATTTTGGGTTTCGGTGGGTGACGGAATCGTCTCTTCATTCTGCTGCAGTGAGGATGTGATCTGACGAATAAGGAACAGTTCATTGATGGCAATTTCAACCTTCCACAGTTTCTCAGCTTCAGAATAACACATAAACACCAGCTTGACTTCTTTCCCTATCATTGCTTTGAGAGTTTCACACCACAATTCGTGAGCACCCTCGTCCTCACTGACCCCAATGCTGTTCACCTTGCACAAAACTGCAAGGTGCGGGATTTTTTTTCAGCTTTCTACTTTGTCGTCGGATTGAGCCACATGGAATTTCTTCCATTATGCCATGATCTACGAGGAGGGCCTGGCATTTTTCCCGGCCTACATCTTGAACAACAGCCCTGTGCCACTGCTTGCCCTCATCTACCTGAACTAAGCACTTCAGGTCTTGTTTGACATCCTTTTCAGTCACCATTTGGCATTTATATAAATTGTCAGCTATACAACTTTCCAATGTAGTAAGCAGTTCACAGGTCTTATTTAGTCTGACGTAAAAATTGCTGTTACTCAGGACAGACAGAACTCTACCACTCTCTGTGTCTTTAGCCTGAATAGTTATGACTGCATCTGCACAATCACTTTTTGCTCTGACAGGGGATTTTGTGATTTTTCTTTGTTTCTCCTTAACATCACCTTTGTTTCTGGTGGGTTCTCTTCTAGGCTCTTCTAGGTTAGATGACATTGTGTCAGATGTTGGTTTCAGCATTAAGTTTTCCGCATCAACAGCGGTTCTTTCAGATTTAGTTGTTTCATAGTCGCTCAGGCAGTTCTGCTCACAGGATCTTGCTTTCTCTTCAATTTCTGATGAATCCACAGGAGATTCTTCTTCCGTGTCAATTTCAGTGCTACTTTCAACAGTTGCAAGTGCCGCTGGAAGACCAACAGCTCCGTCAATAATCTGAACCTTGACTTCCCAATGAACTTCATGATGATGGACAAAATCAACCATGAGAGGTTTCTCCATTACAGCCTCAGTGAAAGCGGCATCATTTTCGTATGTGCTTGAGTCCAACAGAGAGCATGAAATGCTGAATCTTGGCTGACAGAGATACTCCTTTGGTATGGAGTAGATCTTCTCCTTTCCCACGACTGCTGAGTTTCCATAGTCCACAAACTCAACTTTGAAACGGGACCTTCCTTGACAGTCCTTCACAGCAGAACGATACAGAGCTCCATCTTCCTCATACTCAGCCAGAACAAGGTCATTAATTCTCAAAGATGTGGCAGCCTTCAAGGAATCTCTGACGATACTCGAGTTGAGATCTTCACCCATTTTCAAGATGGCAGGTTCATCCTCTGATAGCTGAAGAAAAAAACTGTTGACCGAGTTGATGTGAGAGACAAAACACTTCACTCTGAAACCTGTGCTCACTTTCATGTCCGGCAAACACGAGAGTTGAGGGATCTCCATTTCCTCCATATGTTGCAGTTGTTCTGACTTTATGTTTGTATCACGGTGCTCTGTTTGTTTTTTTACTTTTGTGTTCTTGTTCTGAGCTTTCCATTGAGCATGGGTTTTTGTGTTTTCTTTCTTTGTGCGAGATGCACTCCCAACTTGAGAGCATCTGGAGGCATTTGATGTGGGGGATTTTGAAGACAGCCCTTTACGTTGACTCTTGAACTGAACTGAAGTGTTTGTGTTTTCTCTAAGGAGGGTTTTACGTTTTGTGTTTGTGCTGCTCGTGTCAAAACTTAAAACTGTCTTTGGTTTCAGTGAATGACTGAGAAGGAGTTCCTTTACCTTCTCATTGATGTTAACATCTCCATCAAACAATTCAACATCAAATGAACCATCTTCGCTCATTCCAACTATGACAGCCTTCACTTTCTTGTTGAGGATTGCACCATCAAGCCATTCTTTGACATCTACATAGTGCTCTCCCTTGGACAATGAAGCAAGGTGGCATTTCACAGCCTGCATGGGTGTGTACAACAAATCAGCAGACTCCCTGGGGATAGACATGATATGGGTTTTCTCAGATATGTTTGTGTTTCCAAAGTCCACAAAAAATACACTGAGGTGCTGGGGCGACTGAACAGGATGTGCCAAACCCCTGTACCATTTGCCATCAATGTATTTTGCCAGGAACAGCTTCCTCACAACTGGTCTTGTACTGGCTTGCATCATTTTCTCACTCTCCATTGAGATTTTCTTTTCGAGCTCTTCAATGATTTCAGTGTTTCTCTCAAGGTGGCAGTAGACCTCCCACTGACTGCTAATGTGAGTGACGTAAACTTGTTCTTCATTTCCAGGGCTTAGGTCATATGAAGAGTAGACGAAGGACTCTGGAAACACTGTTGACAGTTGCTTCGTTGAGACTGTCGCTTTTCTTGGTAGGCCCCGCTCCAAGAGCAAATCTGTTATGCTCTGGTGGGTTTTGGTGTTGTAGAGCTCCACAACATGGCACAGCCCTTTGTTTTTCACATTCAACTGTGAGACAACTTTACATCTAAGCCCACTGGCACTGTCGAAGATAAGATCTTTCAACAACTTACACACCTCAAGGCTCCAATCACCACTGCTCTTGGAACCAGCACACTCGATCTGGTTGTACAGGCTGCACCTGAAAGCTTGTCCTTCCAAATAAACATATTCTGGCATTATTGCCTGAAGATTGTGCTCCTTGATTTGGATGGTAAAGCCATAGTCAACCAACATCACTCTGGCATGACCGTTCTGTTTCTCTGTGATGAAGGCCCTGTACCATTTTCCATCTTGAGGTGACTTGGCGACACAACATGAAGCCCCTGACTGGAAGGGAACTGTGTGAGTTGAGTAATACTGATTAACTTTATCCATCAGTTCCTCCAAAGCTGGACCCTTATCTAGACGCTGGCACCAGAAATCTGATGGAGACTTGATGTATGAGCAAGACACAGCAAAATTAAACCCAGGCTTCATGCTTAAGGCTTTGAAGCTAGCAGGTGTTTGGGCCTTGTCGGTTTGATTTTTGCCTGTTTTCTCTTCCTCCTCACAATCATTCAATTGCTCTGTATCCCCACTGATGTCTGATGTCACACCATTTCTTCTGGACATTGTTTGTTCTGTCAAATCTATGTTGTTTTGCATCACAGGCTCTACAGTAATGTTCCAATGTGCAGCTTGTTTGGCAGAGATCAGGAGCTCAGTGACACTTTGCTTGTTGTCACTTCCCATGTCGTGGAGGTCAACAACAAATTTGTTTTTTCTCTTTTCAACAACATGGACTAGCAGGGCTTTCTTTGACACAGCTTGTCTGAAAAAGTCAGAGGCAGTGCTGGTCCAGACTTCATCCAATGGAAAAACATTAACAAGAGAACAACAGAAGGCAAATGCTGATTTGCTGGCGAAAGCCTCTGGTATCTTCTTGATCAGCATGTGTGGCACTTTCTCAATGTTCCCAAAATCGATAAAAAGAACTTCAGATCCATGATCAAGAGTGTCCGTCACTACAGCCCTATAGAAATGCATGTCTTTCTCATAAACTGCACAGCACAGTGTCCCAAGCTCGGGATCCAACAGCACGTCTTCATCCAGCTTAACTTGACTGAAGTTCTCTGCCATTTTTGTCATCATTTCTTCAAACTCATCGTTGCGGTTCTGTGTTCTGATCCAGAAGTGGTTTGGATTCTGGACATGCACAACATAGCCCACAAAGACAGAGCCTACATGCACCTCTTCTTCTTTGAGTGTTTTGCACAATGCTCTGCCTATGATTGTCTCATAGCCATACTGAGGTGACAGTTTGTCTGGCTCAAAAAATGACTTAACCTTCTGTCTAGGAGGTTCTTGTACAGGCTCTGGTTCCTTCATATGACTATCTTCAACACCAATTACTGTGATAGAGTACAGGTGCTGTTCTTCGTCAAAACTTCTGATCTCAACATCTAACACTCTTCCAAGCAAGCCTGCCTTAAGAAAACTCAACTGCTGAGTTTTGACTGCCCCATCCTGATCACTCAGCGAGGACAATGAGCATGGGAACGCCATGATGGGTGTTGACAACAAGTCTGATGGCAACCTGTGGACGTTCTCAACTTTGACAGATTCAAAGAATCCATAGTCAATGAACAAAACTCGAAGCTGAGAGTTTACTGGGAGAAACTGCACAAAGCCTCTGTACCATTTCCCATCTTTGCCTTTGACTGAGCACAGTAAACCCAGGTTTTCTGGTGTCTTCTGATTGAATTCTCTGGTTCGGCACTCATTAACTGCAGCCAGCTTCTTTGACATTTCCCAAAGATCTGTTTCCATACTGGTCATCTGACAATAAAACAGTCCAGGGTTAACAGCAGCTGTTACACGCACTTTCGCATGTGTCCCGCAACTTAATCTAGGCCCACAGCGGGACACAATGTCTTTGTACCCCTGCAAACCAGACGGTTTGAAGCTGAATTGTTGTCCCCTTGGCTTTTCAATGAGTAAGTCAGGAACTGGCTCTGTGTGTTGTTTGAGCGGCACCTCTGTGAGCATCCCAACCAAGAGGAGGAAAGTATCTATGTCCACATGCCTCCCAAACCCATGTTTAACAAGGTCAATGTTGATGTCAGGGGCTTCCAACAAAAGCACTTTGTGGGGCAGTAGGGCTTGGATGTAACCTGTGACATTTCTTCCTATCAGGTTTGAGAAGTAGCCCTCCACTACAGAATGAGAGCAACCTTGAAGCAGCAGTACATTTGCAAGAAAGCCGCAAACTACCTTGGGAGGCAGGATGAACAGGTCGTTTGAACAAGAGGATGTGTGGGCAATGTCGACACTCAAGACGTTACCGTGATCTATAAGGAAAACATCAAACAAGCCTTCTTGTTGGTTCTGAACTCTTCCTCTGTACCAGCGGCCTGAAGTCAAATCTTCCACGAGGCAAAACTCTCCGATATCCACTGCAGCTTTACTCTTTGGTATGTTCTGTATTTCCCCTTGCAAAATGTTATAATCAAGATCACATATGGTAAGGTACTGTCCCTGGAAGTGTATCAGGGTTGCCTCAGGGCTCCAGTCCAAGTGAGTTAACCTGAGGTCCACTGGCCAAAGAGCACATGGTGCAGATGGATCAGACCTGAAAATTGAAGTAATTTGCATTATTAACCCTAAAAAGTGTTAATCATTTAGTGAGCTTACACAGTCATTCATTCATTGTGTTTTAACCAACATGTCAAGCTGAGGGTAAATTCCCACATTCGTGGATAACGATTATTACTGTTTAAGCACCAGGAGCTGCCCATTGTAAGACATTTTTTAGAGCCTGGTGTGTGGCGCAAAATGAAGCCCATGCTGTGTGTAATACTAATAGTTTGGGTGTATTGAAGTGGGGTTGTATGAGGTACTCATACATCGTCAGTGTATTACTACTGTAGATGACGTTCGGCCCGCTTCCAGTTTGGAGTTACCGCACAGAACCAAAGCAATGTACTGCTGTGGACAGGGGCAGTAGTAACACATATTTTAGCCACATAAAAGAAAGGCCCACCTAATATATTTTCACTGGTTTGCCTTGCCGTGAGACAGCTATACAGTCTCTGCAGAGAAACTGAGGCTGTCATCTATGCTTTCACCAAAGCAGCCAGACTCCATTGAAAAAATCAGTCATTTTACCTTGCAGAACACGGGAGTTGCTGGTCTACCTCTGTCTCGATCGGTTAGTTTGTTATTGTGTGACTTTGGTGTTTTTAAAGGGTTAGTTTGTCACACAATAACACAAACCAACAAATCAATCACGGCAGCGGTAGACCGGCATGACTGATTCTCAGCAAAGTCTGGTGGCATTGGGGAGAGCATTGATGGATACAACGGCTTCATTTCCCCACCGCAAAGCAAGGAAAACTGGCAAAAATATTCTAAATATAGTGTACAATATAAGTGATACGTGTCTAAATTTTTGTCCCTGTCCCTGTCGACAGCAGTACATTGCTTTGCTCCTGTGTTGGTACTCCCGTCTGTTCCGACCTCTATCTACTGTAAGTATACAACTCCAATTCAAAACACCTGACCTATAACTTTAGCACTCAAGTGTTCTATAGTGAGCAGAAACTTGAAATTTCAGACACATGACTCATTATCATTTTGCGTCATCACAGGTATGAAGTAACACATTAGTAATTTTCACATACATAAAATATGACATTGTGGAGTTCAATGCCATCAACACTATTTTTCTGTTACATTGTGGGAGGGCACTATTTAGAGCAAAAAGTTCACACAAAGAATTTGGTCACTCAGATTCCACATGCCATAAATCCCACATGGTACATACAGTATATAAACATATACATACTGTACATAATCATCGAGTTCATGCATATCCATTCATATTTTTTTTGCACCATTTGTATTGTTTCCAACTTAAAGAACACTTAACTCGTACATAGACATTTTTATTTTATTTCTTACTTTATTGTTGGTGATTGCTGCTTTTTATATTTTCCTCATATATACACCTATTTTTTCACTACTTGTGAACTTTACAGTTCTGTCTATTCCTCACCTTTATTTGTCCAGCTTTGTTGTCCTTATCCCTAGCTGTTATTTATATTTCTATACATTTAGAGATACATAGAAATTGGAGTCCAATTACTTCTTAGTATTATGGATGGATTTTTTGAATAGTCATTAAATTATGAAAAAACAATATAGTTGAAATAAACTGCTAAGTTTAGAGGATTATTTCAAAAAGTGTTTCCCTGTGATTATCAAATGTTGCTTGGAATGCACATCCCTAGTTTGTATGTACTTAGCAAATAAAACTGATTCTGATGTAAAATGACTGACAGTAAATATAGTATAATATGTCAGATGTCAATAGGAGCTCCATGCTCTTCATTGTTTATGGTACTATTTACTTTTATATGCCTATAGGTTTAAACTATTTTCATTAATATTTATAGTAAAATTGCATTTTTTGTGGTAGCTACAGTAGACTTAACATTTTTTGTAACCTTAAACAGTTTAAAAGAGGAAAATGAAACATAACAGAGAATAATTTCACTTTTAAATGGGAGGACAAATAACTTCGCCACTATGACTCCACTGCTGATTATGAAAATCTGGAAAGTAAATGACTATGAAATTACAACTTTATCTAAAAGCTTAGCTGTCAACTTCTAGTCATTAAAACACAAAACATGCCTAAATGTTATACTTTATACTATACAGTAAGTAAATACATGCAAGTATCACTTTGTTGCCACTGATTTACTTACTTTTGATGATCGGAGCCCAGCGCTGACTGCATGGCTGCAGCATCAGTAATGGTCACATACTAGACAGAACCTGAAAGATAAATGTTGGTGATGACTAAATATACATACTATCATTAAAAACACACAGTAACAAAACCAACACTGATGTTGACCTTTACATACTACACCTTATTAAAGCAAAGCTTAACTTTGACATATTATTTACATTGTATTTATCTGTATTTTTCCTGTTAACAGGGGTTTCTTTTGAGAGTTTTTCCAAAGTCAAATATTAAATTATATTTGTGATTTGGGGCTATAAAAGTGAACTGACTTTAGGCAGTGCCAATATGAAGTGCCAAAAGACGTGCTGAAGCTCATTTCACACCTGTGAAGCAAACTGTTTTAATACAGCTGTCAAATGAAGAGTACCACCATGACTGACAACATCTGAAACTTCAAACGTCATTCTTGCTTCAGAAAGTACACCATTTAGTTTGACAGCATTGAAGTTTTGAAGCGAAATGCTGTGTTAGGCATTTTAGCGGGATAAGAAGAGGATAACTGAGAAATACTCTGATGTACATTAGAAAAACAATCATACTGTAAGTAGTATGACATTATCAACACCTCAAGCTTTTCAAAATGTAGCTATTTCAAGGTAGATGTAAGGGACTTTAACTTTGGCATACAGTGATGGTATTATACTCATATTGCTTATATTGCTCAGATTCTGCACATTTTATTGCTGATATTTATTACATTTTTAAAAAAAAAATCTCATTCATGCCTTATGTATTTATTCCTTAAAATATGGCCCTGTTCAGACCTGGTACCAACATGCATCCTGTGTGATCAGATCACAAGTGGACAGCTCTAGCACAGGGGACACTGATGACCCATTGAGATCCGTTCGCTCAGATACCACATGGCCACATTGAGGACCGCCTACTCAACAGATGTTCTGCTGTGATCTGCGGTCTCTGTGCGCCTCATGTAAATAGATAAGCATATGCGAGCGATGTCTGCCTCGCAATGAAAGTCTCTGTGCTCCCTGTATTTTATAGGGAAGAAGAAGAAGAAAAAATTTGTCCCACAGTGGGGAAATTCAATTTACACTCTGTTTTAACTTATACGTGATACATGCAGACCGAAACACACATATGCATTAATGGAGAGGGCAGATTGTCTGCGCTCGCAGACATGGGGGGTTGGGCCTCAGGGCAGGAAACAAAATAAACCCTTCCCTTTCCAAACAGCTTCTGTGCTCCACTGTATTTTATATAAATATATCTTATCTATAGGCTGCATAATCTACAGACTATCAGACTGGGCATGCAAAGTCTATTGTTATCATATTGTCGGTGATGTTTTGGTGTTTTTGTTCTGGTGCTCTGCACAGAGCTGACGCTCGCTCCTTCTCTCTCATTCCCCGCTCTGGAGCTCTGTACCCTGCTGGTGCCTGGCAAAGGTGGCTGTGAAGGTGGTAGTATCCTGGGGACTGCTGGCACAATAATGTTATATTTTGATGTTAATAAAATGCACCCAAATTCACTAATATGTAGGATATTACTACTGACATTTCTGTACTATTAGGTCACGTCTGCTGTATAAGCCAAATGTTTGCTATGTGTTTATTTGCATGTAGAGCAAGGAAGTGAGATCGGCTCACGAGTGGTCACTCAAGACGCATGTGGAGATGCACACTAATGCCAGATGTGAACAGACAGTACTTAAAGCTGTCCACTTGTGGTCGACTCACCCAAGACGCATATTAATGCCAGGTCTGAACAGGGCCATTGACTGGGACACTTGAGAAGTTTCCTCTAATACACCTCAGTGTTGTCATGCGTGATAGAGTCTGCATCACTTATGACAATAAAAAGATAAAAAACACAGCAAATCCAGTTTCCCACAACTAATACTTTAAGTAATTTAATACTAAGTACAAGTACTTTAAAACTAAGTTATAGGAGGTGCTGCAGGGTCCTCAGCACCCCTACTTCCTGCATCCACGCTTTGCACATAAATATAAAATAAATATACAGGTCTCTATTTAAACAATGTCTGAATTGGTTCAGTAATATATTAATTTAAAATGTCAGAGATACTTTTATACTCCTGCTATAACTTTAGTCCTGTGCTACAAAACATTCAATCTCTGTAGCACCGATACTAGGTGCAAAAAAAGGTTAACATACAGCTACTTTAGCTTGGTTTAGTTAAGAATAAATACAATGCAAGTTATCACAGGTTATCAATAATAAATATCCACACAATGTTTTATTAATATTGGTGGGCTAGTTTTAGTGAAATATCATGAAGAATAGCTAACACAAATGTGCGGCCACTTTATTGTTCGATCGGCAGAGGATTGCTGATTTTAGCAATCTAGCTAACATAGCTATTGAGCTAGCTTGGTATTTAGTAATGGTGACACAAAAATACCATTTTAAAATGTAGACGTTTGGCAAACTGACGTTTTTTTAAATCTACAGGGTACAAAACGACGTCCGAACTAACCAAAAGTAGCTCAGTAGTTTTTCCTGGTGGTGTAAGATGTCATTCAACAAGAGTTAGCGGCAAAAAGCGAGCACTGTTGTGCTAACGCTACACGATGTTGAAGCTAACCTCATACGCCGGTCTAACGAAAATCTTACATCACGGTCGGTTTTCGCTCAGATTACCGTGACTGACTGGAGGCACCGACATCTTTCTGACTAACGTTTCCTCACTCACATTCATGACGGTTTCTTACCTTTTGTACCGCCTCATGTGTGCTACATGTCAAGTTAACGTTGACGTTGCCCGGGATGGTGCAACCGGGCGAAAACATAGGTAGTGGCTAGAAGAGAACCAGCAAACTGAGAATAACTCTCGCGAGATTGTAAAAGTTAGCGCTTGATCTTATTAGGTATAGCTAAGGCAGGTCGTGAGAATCTCGCGAGATCTGAGATCAGATTTCGCAATTTGCGGGCTCTCTTCCAGGCACGACCTTGCAGCTAGTGTCTGATCTCACTTCCGGTTTATCCTCGTTAATAAATATTATATGTCTGTTTATTATGAGCTCCAGGTTAAATCTTTAAAATATCAATACTGACAGTCTGGGAATAATCCGAATTATAAATATGACATTAAAATATAATTTCTGTTTTATATATAGAAACCGTAATTAACATTATATTTATTTTAAATTACAGGCTTACTGTACATCCAGTGGTGGAAAGTACCTAATTTACAGTTTTGAGGTACTTGTATTTCCATTTTCCGTTACTTTCTACTTCCAATACACATGTCAGGGGGACATATTGTAGTTTTTCTCAACTACATTTATTTGAAAACTTTTGTGACAAGTCACTTTGCAGATTCAGATTAGTAACTCAAAATATGGGCAGTATTTCAGCAGTATTTCAAATTGGCTCCTCCTTTACCAGCTGTAACATTAAAGTACACATAATGCATCAATAACTATAATACTTCTGTACTTATACTGAAATAAAATTTTGAATGCAACCCTTTAACTTCTATCAAAGCATTTCACTGTGATATTGCTACTTTCTGTTTAGATTGTGATAAACTGCTGTTTATTGTGGACCAAACAAATAATGTGTAATATGATTTCTTAATGTCATCATTGGCTTTAGGAAATTATATATATTGCACTATTTTCTGACTTTATATACTACACAACCATTAATAAAAAAAGAAAAATCTAAATAAAATATTAACTGACGATGAAAATACTCAATTGTTGCAGCTCTAGTGTGGTGGATGAAACAAAAACATCTTTCTTTTTTCCTCTATTTAAAAAGAAAAAAGTCTCATTGAGCTAAGAATTAACTTCTAAACATGCTTCTACATAATAAATATCCATTCAACATATCCTTTACGTATTTCAGTAAAATTAGGAGTTTATCTTGATAAAGTGAAAGCAAACTAGAGAATTTTATACATATATAAGTTCAATAAAGGGCCAGCTGAGTGTGGGAGGCCGGATGGATGGATGGACAGATGGATGAGGGTTCTTCTGTTAATCATTAATAACCTGGATTAGCCCCAGTCTTCTGTAAATATGATGAATGCATCCACGGCTTCATTAGCTCTGCCTTCTCACAGCTCGGCTTTATTAGTCTGAGGCTGCTCTGTCAGGTTTACCAACACTGCAGTTGTTTCCACTTTTCTTTAGCTTCAGATCTGTTGGTTGGATGAAAAATGCTGGATGTGGCGCTGGTGACCTTTTTTTTTAATCTTTCCCTGGACTTGCGTGAAGGCAGGGTTGACAAACAGTGTTTAAAGTTTCACAGCTGTAAGGACAAATGAGCTGCAGTGGACTGTTTTTTTTCACAGCAGGCTGTCTTCACTTTTCTTTGTCTTTGGTTGATTTGTTTATTAGCATTTATTCTATGTGACTATGCCGATGAAACGCAGCAGTGAGAGTCCAGCCAGAGACGGA
Organism: Pterois miles; assembly: GCA_947000775.1. Lineage (NCBI taxonomy): Eukaryota > Metazoa > Chordata > Actinopteri > Perciformes > Scorpaenidae > Pterois > Pterois miles. Next base: position 11,891,129 of record CAMQGK010000634.1, read on the forward strand.
GTGTTTCTTATTCACTCTCTAACCAAGACTTTGTGCAGCTCACCAGAAGAAACACACAGAGACTTAAATGGACAGACACATTTTCAACAGGAGGATGATTCTGGGATTAAATCAGGTAATGAAACAACATTCTCTATCAATTATTGCTGCTGGGAGTTCAGATCAATAAGATTGAAATGAAAATTTTTATATTAACATCCTTCATATGTCTCCGCCATCATCTTCTCACTTTTTCTTGAGTAATCTTGTCTTAAAGTCTTTAAATCTGAATGTGTTTCTGTGGTTACATTTGAAATCTGCTCAGGTAAAAAAAGTTACACAAATTGACCACATGGTGGTGCTACAACAACAACAAGATCTCATTCATTTTCCTCACTACCTTTTGGCCCCACACATGAGAATAAGGATGATGATGAAGACACACAAACATGAGGATGATGATGCGATTCGTACATGACTAAAGTGAGAGCAATCAGTGAAAAAAAACAATAAAATAATCAATAAAATTAAATAAAGTTGGTCATATATCATGAAAAGCAAATTCACATTTAGATGTAAAATATAGAACAAGTTGGCCTCACAGATTTTTCCATACATTTTATGGCTCATTTCAAGTTTTGCATCATATTTATTTGTATTATTTTTTTCCTGCAAAACTTTTTATCAATTGTGCAAAACTGAAAAAACTTTCACAGCGCAAATATTTTCTAAACTTTTTTTCTGGTTTTCACAATCGTCAACAAACTATTTGCACACAAACAGGCAGACATACTCTGTATTCTTAATGTTAGAGCAATTAAATGTCACATATACTCACATACACTGTATTAAGGATTATCACAAAGTGTTCTTTTTCTAACAGCGATATCAGGCAGCATTTCACCAAAATGTTCCAGCTAGGGCTTTCAAAGGTAATGTGATAATAGCATGTTAACGCAAATTTGTTTTAATGCCACTAATTTCTTTTCTTTCTAAGTATTATTATACAAATCTCCCCTTTACAGACATGCCCACTTTATGATAATCACATGCAATTTGGGGAAAGTCATAGTCAAGTCAGTACACTGACACACTGACAGCTGTTGTCTCCTGTTGGGCTGCAGTTTGCCATGTTATCATTTGAACATATTTTTTTAAGCTATATGTACCTGTGAGGGTTTCTGGACAATATTTGTCATTGTTTTGTGTTGTTAATTGATTTCCAATAATAAATAAATCCATAGGTTTACATAAAGAAGCTTATTTGCCCACTCCCATGTTGATGAGAGTATTAAACACTTGACAAATCTCTTTTACGGTACACTAAACAGATTAAAAATGGGCGATTAATCACAATTAAATATTTTAATCAATTGACAGTCCTAATTTCTCTGCATGTACTGTGTTATACAGTATACTGTAGCATTATGTACATACAGAAATTTACATGTTACATACTCCTTTATTTCTATTTTCTTACATACATAACACCCAGAGGATCAATAAAAAGGGACAATACATTTTTTTTATTCTGAAAGAATATAAAATAAAATAAGTTTAGTCAGATAGTATTATGGTGGTATTATGAAATTCAGATTTACATTCTGATTGACTGACTGATATCTGTAAAATGTAGAAGTAGTAAAAGATTTAATATAGATTTTGTCTCTATAAATCGTATAAATCGTCCGTTTTGCTTTGCACTTTCATTTCAACAGTTTTCCGACACAATAGTAATTAAGAACAATGAATTAAATGTTTCATTCACACGTTGTTTGCTCAAAAGGCTTTGAACCTACTTGTGTTAGTTTTCAGCGACATTAGGATTTAGGTAGTTCACTGTCCGATTTCTTTAGCTTTTTCAGTTGTACTGTTTTCATCCACCCTACCTACGCATGACTTTTTTTTTTTTTTTTTTTTTGTAAATTTCAGTCCACTTTTTTCCAATGCTTGTTAAAAATCCTCTGATGCTGTTAAGGAAATTGTCCCACAAAGTTCAAAAATATTTTTACAAACATGCAAAATATTACTGAGCTGCCATGACTCTCTCTCTCTCTGTGTGTGTGTAGTTTTAAACAATATATTATAATACATTTATGAACTCTTTTTTCTTTGTCAGCTCTGATATTTTGGATTATTCTGTTGGTTATATGGGGGGTATATGAGGTCTTGAACACAACACAAAATATTAACATATCACTGAAAACCTGCTTCTTTTTTTAAAAATGAGAATCAGTAAAATTATTTGAATTATTTGGCTTGTTTGACTGCTCTTATTATGAATAGTTATTGTAGCACTTATTTACTTAGTTTGTATCATGTCGGCATGACATTAATGGTGTTCAGGTTGGTCTCTTTTCTCAGTGTGGACTGTCCTTTACTCTCATTTGCAGTTTTTGCACCAAAAACAATTAAAACACTTCAAACACAATAACGTTAAAAATGCAGTTACAGTACTAGTCTTTGAATAGCTGTTATAATATATTGTATACCTCTCACCGATCATACAATCTATTGTTTACTGTGCAGACAGACCGGTGAACAATCAAAGTGAAAGCTCAAAGTTACTCACAAACACAGGAGGGTCCTCAAGTGGAGAAAACGTGACTGCAAACAAATTTCTCCTCAAAGCAGATGTTTGGATTGAAAACTAAAAGTTGTAGATCTTACAAAGCGATGCCTGAGGCGCATGGTGGTTGCTGGAGTCACTGAGGCAAAGACGAAACACTGAAACTGAATTAAACGTTAAAGATAAAATATTAATGTTCCATTGGTAAGGAAAGATCAGCACAACTAATCAAAGATATCAGCTGAGACTTTTTCAGTGATGTGGAGAGACCAGTATCTGTGTAAACCATACGAAAGAAGTTATGTCGAAAACAAACCTCATTTGTGATCTATATTGTTTCTCAGAAGCAGAGGACAGTAATGAGACTCCGTCCTCTGAGGAAGACCAGGACCTGGTGGACTTTAACCCGGACCTAACCATCAAACAGAACATCTCGTCCTCCAGGAAGACCATCAGTCAGATCATCAAGGACAAGAAGAAGCAGACCCAGCTCACTCTGCAGTGGTAAGAGCTCTGCAAGCACTTCCTGCATCAGTAGAGAGACACTAATATCCTTATAGGTGAGTGGAGGGTGACACACAGTACATGTAGTACATGCTGGTCAGCAGTGTTTGGCGTCACAGAAACCGTCCTTATAAACCGCTGCTGTGTGTCTTGTAGAAGTTTTATATAAGACATTTAAAGACTCCACAAAGGACTCCTCTTTCTAGTTGTAACAAACATTATTCTATGGGCTGCAAATTAAAAGACTTTTTAAACTATCATCTCTAGTTGCTTCTTAAACCAAACAAAAATGGCAACCGGAGGTAACTTCTTCCTCCTCGTTTAAACTTTTAACGATTGTTGGCAAACAGATGATTATAGATTGTTTTTTGTTTATTTTCTATTAAATCTACGCTCAAAATGTACTTTTTAATCACGCTACCTTCTCCCATTTTTCACCTGATTCTTGCTTTTAGACTAATCTAATTTGTATGTTGCTCTTTTAGTGCTTTCATTTTTTTTTTTTTTTTTTTTTTTTTTAATTTGTGTTTATGGGAAGCACTTTGTTACTTAGCTTTAAGTGGTATATAAATAAAGATATTATTATTATTATTATCATTATTATTATTATTATTATTATTATTATTAGTAGTAGTATGTATGGTATGTATGAGTATGTTGGAGTCCCATTTGCTCCATTTCTTATGGGTGTAAGAAAATATTGAAAATATATATTTTCCTGATATTGTTTTGTAATACTGTATCAATTCTCAACACTGTATTGATTTTTTTATTATTAGTTTACATGCAAAAATTAACTCTATCAATACTTTATTGCATATGCAGAGTTATGTGCCCTCTCGGTGCATGTGTCCTCTCACAGTGGTGCAATGATGTTGGATTTTACAGGGATTATGAAAATACAAATACAGATCCAACTATTCTGATTGCATAAACAAAGTAAACTTATTTTTTATTCATATTTTATGCATATGGTTGTATGTTTTTATAAACATTTATTATATCACGATATACTGAATCGCAACCATGATAGTATCGTATCACCAGATTCTTGCCAATACACAGTGCTAATATTTCTTTTCTTTATTTGTTTTTTCCTCTAATATATAAAAGTGAGTCCGTCCATCAGTTTTATCTTTGTTGTGAGTATTTGCCTTGACTGTATTCAGTGTACTTCTCCTATACTGTTGTGATAAAGACATGTTTTTCACACTGATGTGTCTCAACAGGCTGGAGGAGAATTATATCGTATGTGAAGGAGTGTGTCTGCCTCGGTGTATCCTCTACGCTCACTACCTGGACTTCTGCAGGAAGGAGAAACTAGAGCCGGCCTGCGCTGCTACATTTGGAAAAGTGAGTTTGTTTGAATGGAAAGTCAGAAATTGTCGACTATAAAGTCAGAAACAGGTATCTATCTGCAGACTTCTTATGTTCTGTTACACTAGTTATAGGTAACAAATGAAAACTCGTAAATTAAAAATGTTTCAGAGTTAATAAAATATGACAAACTTTGGACATCACGATCCTAAAAAGTATTTCCCAAATTTCCTAATTCCTAGTTCTTAAATATGTATTTGACACAGTTAAGGGTACATTGCTTTCAGTTTGGTTATTTCTTTATGTTATTATTAATTCAGGTAGTTTTAAAAACATCCCAAAAACAGCATAGCAGGACAGTTTTTTTCATTTGGCATAGGAGCTGTGAAAAACATGGTTAGGCATGATTTAGAGACCTGTTTTGCTAGTAACGGGAAGAAATGGAGAAAGAAAAAAAATCAAAACAAACCGTAATCCGCTAACGAGAGCAACTGATGATGATTATCACCTTTCAGTTGGTCATATATCACAGCTAGTTAGCAACCCAAATTTCTACCAAAGTTCGGTATCACTTTAACTGTGATTAGAGGTTACTGGCAACCCAGATCGTTATTCAGCAATATCTTGTTAATTTTACTGCTGATGAAGAGTGAAATGCACCGATGGAAAGCTGAAGGCAAGGAGGTGACTATGCTCTTTGATTTGGTTCCCACATTTTTCTCAGGTTAAAAGTTCTTAAAAAATAAAAAGGGTAAAAAAAATCATGTCTGTGCTCTTCTGACATCTGATCCAATCAGCTTGAACACACCCTGGAAATCATCAAAACTCATAAAATCAGTTTTCTGCAACAATTAGAAATATTTAGCGCCTATTCAGCGACCATTTTGAAAAATGGCTGAATGAAGTACCGTGAAGTGTATCAACCATATTGGGCTGAACTTTTGTCAGACGTTTCTATCTATTCCTGTCGTATGCTTTGAAAGCGCTGCAATGGAAGAGGAATGGCTGATACATGAAGTTGAAATGAGGAGTTAATAATAATACGATACCTCATCATTTTACAACTAACACCCAAATAAGGAGGGAGCAGGCTAGAGGGTGATCATCTGAGAGTTTATTTAGGCTACCATTGGTTGTATTGTATGGCATTTTCAGTCAATATTGCAGTATTAAACCTCTTTCTATTAAAAAAAAAAATGCCAGAAGATATCAAGTACTACTCACCCGTCTTTTAAGTGGTTATGTCTCTGTGGTTTGTTTACATGGCGTAAAAGTTCCTATTTAACAGAGAGAGTCCAATGTTATTAGGCTATAAGTAAATAAATAGACCACAAATCTATCTCCTTTTCGTGTGAGTTTCTTATTCTGTCAATAAGAAGACAAAAATGGTTGATTTTATTCATCCTTACAATAAATTATTAGTTCTATGTTTTCATAAAACAATATACTGTAGATGCATTTCTATGGGGTTCTCTGAGTAAATGCAAACTGCACCTGTGCTTTTATCACAAAATGCACAACTATTATGCTTAACTGCCCCACTAAAAAGTCTATACTTTGACTTTCTAGGACCTGCAGATAAGAAATGACAGTACAGTTACAAACACTACATCCTTTTCATGATGAGGGTACTATAGAGTCCTCCGACTGATCCAATTCCAATGACTGATTGATCTAACCAGAACTTTAAATCTCCTTTTCTCATCAGACAATTCGACAGAAGTTTCCTCTTCTAACAACAAGACGACTGGGCACCAGAGGACACTCCAAGTAAATGCAAACATCCACTTCCAGTGTTGATCTTTCATACTTTGATTTTTTTCAAAAAAGTTGTCATGTAACCTCAAGCTCCACAATGTTGTTGTACTTACTTGATATCAATATCTTGGCGTTGAACAGGTATCATTACTATGGCATTGGCATCAAAGAGAGCAGCGCTTACTATCACTCTGTGTATTCTGGAAAAGGGCTGACCAGGTAACGAAACATTTAACTTGATCTTATTGTTTGTGCATCCTACATTAGTGCACAGTGGTTATACCTTTTCTTTTTTGTCTCTCTTTGCAGATGACACTTTGTTCTGTTCATCAGTTTTGTGTTGAGGTTTGACTGTTAAAAACTCAGTTTAATCCATCTGGAATAAATCTGGGAATGTACAGTGTTACAATTCCAATTATTGTTCATTTATTAATATGAAACTTTACAATGCTATTACTTTCTCTAAAGCAATGAATAGTATAGTGTTATCACATAGGGTTTTGCTATGGTACTGACAATCTAAACCGACACGTTCTCACCTCAACTCATCGCATACTGACTCTTTGTCAGATCCCTCTGCGTTTATGGTTGCATATACATAAACCTGTGGTTAACGTTGTGAATACAAATAAAAATGCTCAGGGTGAAGCAACAAAACCACTTAATTAGGTTTAGGAAAAAACATCATGGTTTGGCTTAAAATTAGAAGGAGCAAAATATCTGTCACTCACAGATAAAGTGTCTTCTTTATTATACTGGGCAAACAAACAAACGCATTACTACCTATACTACCTATAACTACTACCTGGCACCCGATACTTTTCAAGATTTGGAGACGTGCTCGCTGTTATTTATTATGACGTAAAATGATTTGTTGTTCATAAAGTGAAAATGAAACTTGATATTGTGAACATGGGACACGAACAGCGGTCTCTTGGATGAAAGCCTTGCATTTGTTGGACCCATCTACCTGGGTGTTTTTCACTCTTTAAACTACGTCACCACACTCCCGGAGCATTTTCTCTCAGCGTTTAATAATAACACAGACGGATTTTGATTGTAGTTACTTGAAATCCCCGTGTGTCTCATATAGATGGTAAAGGGTACCCTGGGAATGTGAACGGGATGTCTAAACACATGGTGTTGTGTTTTCTCTCCGTTTAAAGATTTCAATGTCGAAACATGATGTACTTATATTTCAAAAGCTCAAATATGTTTCTGTTTGATTGCAGATTTTCAGGGAGCAAGCTGAAGAATGAGGTAAGTTAAAATACTTGAAGAGTAACTTACCAACAGGCTGAAAAGCAGACTTTTGCTGCCCTCTCTGGTTGTAAGTTTGCAACGGGTTAGTGAATTTGTGATTGTTCAGTTTTTCCCAGAATTAAATAAATTCAATAAATTCATACAAAAAACATTCATTTACTGTATTTTTGAATAGGTCTTTCCCAAACAATAGACTTTCTGATCTGTCGTAAAATAAACCTTACACAGATAATAAGTCATTTTTAGTGTTGTTTTAAAAATATGCTCTGTCGCACCTGTAACCACGCCCAGCAGTGCCCAACATCACTGCATGTAACAACACATTATGTAATAACACCACATTTTGTAATAAACAGCCTGAAAGCAATAGCAAAGTATTTTGTAATGAATTATTACATACTGCAGTCATTATTTTTTCATGAAAATGTAATAATACATGTATTAAGTAATAATCAACCAAAATATAGGTCTTCATTCGTAAAAAAAAAACATTATAACTATAAAACATTTATTTATTTTATGTATTCAAGCAGGAATTATACTAACTTAAAATTATTGTAGTTAATCAAAAGATACACATAGGTCAGTAGATTATGTTTCATTGGCCAAAACTACATCAAGATGAAGACATTTATTTTAGTTGGTTATTACATAATGTATGTATTATTACATATTATTATTAACCATGACAATATGTAATCTTTATTACAAAATGCAGCAGATTATTACATAATGTGTTGTTACACAGCAGCAAATTAAACAACAGGAGGCCATCAAAAACAAGACTTTCAGAGCATGTTTAGTTGCTCTTTGAATAAAATTAATGGTGTAAATATTGACTAAAGGAAAAAAAAGACATAACGTTGTTATTTTTCAGGGAGGTTTCACCAGAAAATATTCTTTGAGCTCTAAAACTGGAACGTTGCTCCCAGACTTCCCCAACGCTCAGCATCTTCTGCTGCAGGGAAACATCTCCAGAGAAAAGGTTGGTGATAAATAAATAAATCTAATATACAGTATACCGTTCTGTATTTACTGTAAACAAACAAGAAGCTTGACAATGTCCATCTACCTGCTAAGAAAAGACGTACTGATGGGGGAAAAAAATCACTATTAGACAAATGTGAAATATGCATAATCTTAATTCTGACATACCGAAAATGCTACATATGGCAAAATGTATTTACTCAACAGGCTTACATTGACAATAGTTGATTAATTGGCTGCTTCGCTGGCTGTAATCTTCATTGTCTCTTTGCAGGTGGACACTCTGATCATGATGTATAAAACACACTGCCAGTGCATCCTGGACAATGCTATTAATGTCAACTTTGAGGAGGTATCTCTGTCACACAAGTGCATTTTGTTGTTCTAAAACCACTGAAGAGACTAAAACCAACACAATATTTTACTATTCACTCAGTCTAGACATAACGCTTCAAATGTTTTGTTTCAGATCCAGAATTTTCTGCTCCATTTCTGGCAGGGAATGCCCGACCACTTGCTGCCGCTGCTGGAAAACCCTGTTATAGTTGACATCTTCTGCGTCTGTGACTCTATCCTCTATAAGGTTGTTATGAAACACTGGATTATTATTATCATTTCTACTGGATAGCAACAAGAGCATGCAGGTCCAGAAGTGTCTTGAACTCTTGACCTGTCTATCATAAGTTCTTCTGGTGTAAGGTATGTTTTAAAAGGTCCAGTGTGTGAGATTTGGCGGCATCTAGAGCTGTGGCTGCAGATTGCAACCAACTGAGCACCCCAACGCTCACTCCTCCATTTTCAAGACTGCACTAATGTGAGTCGCAGAGTGCAAAACTGTGGTAATGCCTTTCACCTCGCTCAGAGGCCATCCTTACCGTCAGATAGCGGCTGACAGTACCACAGTTTTACACTGCAGTTTATGTTACCATAGTTTCCCAAGAGTTCGGACAACTATGGTGGCCTTCCGGTAACTTAGAAACGCAAAAGGTAGTCGTGAGAGCTAGTGTTTGGTTTGTCCATTCTGGGCTACTGTAGATACAGTACATGGTCGTGTCTAGAAGGTAACCCATGATTAGACACAACCTAGAAACATGGTAGACTCTGTGAATAGGATCTGCTCTATGTAGATATAAAAGGCTCATTCTCAGTTAATAAAAACATAATGAATCTTATTATCAGGTGATTATACACTAAAGAACACATTATATGCAATTTCTGCAAATAGCGACCCTGAAATGTTACACACTGACCCTTTAATAAGCTCCTTTAATAAGCTTATTATTAATGCAAAATTGAAATATACTTAATATATTTTATATACTTGTACTTGTTCTTTTTGGTGGACACATTTCATTCTTTCACTTATTCAGTTCATCACATAGCATCTTTTGGTTATTAGAGAAGTTTTCTTCAACATTCTTCTACATTCACCTCTTTTATTGCCATATAGACCTATTAGTATAATAATTTAGTGATACCCCTGCAGCTGTGGTGTTCATCGGTCTTGAAATAAAATTTTCCTCTAGAGTCCTCTTTGTGTGAGACCGAGTAAAAATGTGTTGGGTTGAGAAAAAAGATTTTAAAAAAGGGGTGTTGGGGATGATTTTTGGGAGAAAAATAATTATTATTATCGCGGGGGGGGAAAAAAATTTTATTATATTTTTTTTAATTATATACACGGGGGATGCGGACCCCGAAACACACACATGCACATGCATCAATGGAGTAAAAATAGAGTGAGGGGGCTGCCCCTGAGAAGCGCCCCGGCAGTTGGGGGTTTGGTGCCTTGCTCAGGGGCACCTCGGCAGTGCCAAGAGAAACAAGCACCTCTCCAGCTCCAGTTAAAACTCAGTGGTCTTGGATGGACTTGAACCGTGACCCTCCGTCCCAAGCCAACTCCCTACAGACCGATCTACTGCCGCCCCAGTACTACAACACAATAAGATAGATCCTGTTCTCATCTCCGATTCACTGATAGAATATCTAGATTAACAGCATTTACTCTAATGATGTTTTTCTCCTTCTCTCAGGTTTTAACGGACGTTCTGATTCCAGCGACAATGCAGGAAATGCCTGAAAGGTTTGTTACTTCATGTCCACTTCATGTGTCACTGTCAAATCATCCAGTTAGACTGTTGTCAGGCTATTAAATAGGCATTATTGGTCACTATAAGCACCATAGATGTGGGTCAATAGGGGCCTACTATGCCTACTAGTAGGTTTTATCATCTAGTCACATGGTAGATCATTGAAAGAAGGTATAAAAGAACATGATAGCGACCTCTAGTGACTGTAGTACTTATTACAGGTTATTACCAGGAGACGATGGTTCACATGAGCGGTAACTTTTGAAACATGGTTATTTTAAGCTCACAGCTGCAGTAGGTGAGATTTGAGCAAATATGATTAAAAAAGTTGTTTTAAAAAATTGTCACTATCGTGACAGTGGTGAATAAAACGTGCCTCTGTGTCCTCCAGTGCTCCTAAAGGCATCTGCAAGATTTCACAGACTGGAGGAAAACAACCAGTCAGATCTGACCTAGCTAGCCTAGCCGGTCTAGCTGCCGTCTATTTTTTTTGTGTGTGTGTGTTCAGAACATAATATTTCATTCAGTTTTAGGTGTTAGAACATGTTGCTTTTAAGTTTCACTTTCATTTTTACATAATAGTAGGTGTAGTAGGCTGCTAATGACCCACATCTATGATGCTTATAGCAACCGATAACACACATTTAATGGCCTGATAACAGTCAAATCAGTTGCCGGTGCAAAAAAAAGTTACAGAAAGACAGAAAACTTTAGCCCAGTTTGTACTGCCTGGGTCTTAATGTTGGAGTTTTGGCCATTATTCCCTTCAATCATGATACAATTTTACCTACTTTATTTACTGTAGAAACGAGGATGCAGGTTTTAACGAGTTTAATCCAAAAGCAGTTATTTGGAACTACAATAATATCAAAAGAGATAAAAGCTTAAACTAATTGGGGGATTGAGAATAAATCTGTATAAATGCTGTTCATCAGTCTGTTGGCAGATATCCGTAACTTTGCCAAACACTGGGAGCACTGGTTAGCCTCCTCCTTGGAGAACCTCCCAGAATGCCTCGCAGCCAAGAAGCTCCCCATAGCACGCCACTTTGTTTCCTCCCTGAAGAGACAGACGTCGTTCCTACACCTGGCGCAGGTACGTTTACTGACAGAGTAGACGATGTTATACTCTAATGTCTCATTATAAACATGATTGTGATTACTTAGGTCGTTTTTTTTTCCCTAGATAGCCCGCCCGGCGCTGTTCGACCAGGCCGTAGTCACCAGCATGGTGTTGGATATCGACAATGTGGATCTCAGCAGCATCAGCTCGCAGCCTCTGCTCAGCATTAACACTACTGGAGACCAGGACCCAGACATCTACTCTGAGTGTAAGACAGCTACTGAGCATCAGTGGTGGAAGAAGTACCTTTACTTTTTTCTTTTACTTAAGTTAAAGTAACAATACCACAGTGTGGAAATACTCTATTACAAGTGAAAGTCCTGCATTCAAAATGTTACTTATTGAGTAAAAATACAAAACTTTTTGCATCAAAATATACTTAAAGTGCCAAAAAGTATCCATTATGCAGAATGGCCCATTTAGGAATAATATATATTACATTATTGGATTATAATTATTGATGCATTCATGTGTTCATCACTTCAATGTTGCAGCTTTTAAAAGGTAACATATTTTTATATAGTGCCGGGTATCTTAATCCATGATCCAAAGATAATTCATAATTTATTAGTTTATCTATATTTTGCATTCATAAAAAATAACTTGTTATAACACTGATGGAAGAAGTACTCAGCCCTTTTACTTAAGTGAAATGAGTTATACCACAGTACTACTGCTTACTCTGTTACAAGTAAAAGCTCTGAATTCAAAATATTTCTGAAGTAAAACTACTAGTAAACCTAAAGTATTACAGGCAAAATATACTTAATGTAAAAATACTCATTTTAAAGAATGGTTCATTTCAGAATAATATATTATTAGATTATATTATTGACGGATTAATGTGTAAACATCATTTTAAACAGGTAAAGGTGGAGCCTAATCTATGAAAATGCATCACAATATATATATATTTTTTGATTTTGATTTGAAATTGAAGTACCTCAAAACAGAACTTGAGTACCTGAGGAAATGTACTTAGTTACATCCCACCATTTCTGACATCTAGCTGATGATGCTGTAACTAGCTTTGATTGTCTCTAACTAACCTGATTAAAATGGAAGATTTACATATTTACATTAACCACCATAACTGAGACGGAAAATAATAATAATAATAATAATAATAATAATAATAATAATAATAATAATTGATGATTCACATCAGCAGATCCTCAGACTGACTCTAAAAGGATGCACTCATCAAGCCTTTTTCACAACCAGTAGCTGCTTCTGTTGCTCTAATATAAAAAGGAGAATCAGTTGTACTGATAATTAAGCAACTTGTCTCTTCTTTCTTTTTTATTCCAGATGACTCCATCACCGTCTTTCAGGAGCTCAAGGAGCTGCTGAGGAAGAACGCCACGGTGGAGTCGTTCATCGAGTGGCTGGACTCAGTCGTGGAGCATAAAGTCATCAAGGTAACAGCTGTTCCACCAGGTGCTGTGTGGACTCATATTTGTCCTGTAAAGCGTCCTGTTGTGCAACCAAGCTGCCTTTTTCTTTTCCGTCTTTGTCGTCTCTCATCAGCCCGGGAAGCAGAGCGGTCGATCAGTGAAGAAGCGAGCGCAGGATTTCCTCCTCAGGTGGAGTTTCTTTGGCGCAAGAGTGATGCACAACCTCACGCTCAACAATGCCTCCAGCTTTGGTGAGAACAGTTTAAGAAGTTATAATTCTTGTCACCCATCAGGTTATTTCACGACACAGAGCGAAAGAACATATTCATTTTCTTTGTCCTTTCCATCGTTTCACATTCACACATGGAAGTTGCTTAATGGTAGTACATAAGTAAGTACAATTTTGAGGTACTTGAACTTGAAATATTTACTCCACGACATTTATTCTTCAGCTTTAGTTACTTTGCAGATTCGGATTATTAAAGCAAAATATAATCAAAATAGAGTCGTACAGGGATGACATATTTTTGTAGGCCATCCAGGAGGTTAACATCGCCCATTCCCTCAACAAAAAGCCATTCAGGGCTTTTACTTGTAACAGAGTATTTCTACAATGTAGTATTACTTATTTTATGTAAAGGTGCTAAATGCAAGACTGGGAGCATTTCTATTGCCTCTCAACAAGGCGAAGGCTGAGTGAAAACAACGATCTGTCAGGACAGCGCTATCAGCTGTAACCGCTGTATGAGAGCGTCGGCCGTGAACTAGCCAGTGGGGCACGCTCACATGCACTAAAAGGCATGTGCGTGCAGCCTGTCGATGTCAACAAAGCACAGAGAAGTTCAGATGACAGCACACACAGAGAGTAATGTCTGCTCAGGTAGACATTACTCCTCTATATCTTTACATAGCAAATTGTTTGCTACCATAACAATGCTTTGGATATTGTATAGAGAACCTTTAAGTAAAAGATCTGAGTACTTCTTCCACCAGTACAGCCCAGTACAATCCCAGATTGATTGATTGATATCTTAAGTAAGTAGCCATGTAATAAGTGGGATAATGTACAGCTAGTGGGTCAGTGTTGTGGGTGATGGCGCACACTGATGCGTGGCAAGATTTCTTTCACAACAACACAACTCACTGTACATTATCCCTTACATAGTTGCTGTAACGAGCATAACCATCACTGAGAAGACCGGCGCTATCAAACATTTTCTTTGTATTTCATCGCGTTTGCCATCAGGTTAAATTACTTAACAGCACAAAACAGAAAACTTCTTTTTTCAATCATTGCAAACAGAACTAAAACTGATATCATAATATAATAAGGTAATGATAATAATGTGTAAGTTTTTCATGCATGCACACACACACACACACACACACACACACACACACACACACACACACACACACACACACACACACACACACACACACACACACACGGCTAATATGAACCAGCTCAGAGCAGATTGCTACAATAGCGCCATAAATTGTAATGGCCAGACTTGCCTTGATTAAACAAAGTCTTATCTGCAGGTCGCGTGCTCTCTGTTCAAACACACACACACACACACACACACACACACACACACACACACACACACACACACACACACACACACACACACACACACAGTACCTGAATAAACACTAACCATTTGGTCTGAAGAGTCCCGGTGAAGCTCAAACACACACGACCCCGCAGGTCAAACAAAGAGCAGCTTGCTCCTAAAGGTCAGACTGTAGATAAAGAAGGAGATATAGTGAGGTATCAGTCAAACGTCTCTGTGAATTTCATATGTGGATAAACAAAGCCTCACCTCATATTTCAGGTATAATTGTTTCCTTTCTCATGGGCGACTCTGACAGGTTCCTTCCACCTGATCCGGATGCTGTTGGACGAATACATCCTGTTGGCTCTGGAGACTCAGTTCAACAACGACAAGGAGCAGGACCTGCAGAACCTGCTGGACAAATACATGAAAAATGCAGGTATCAAGCATCAGAACAGACGCTGAGGTTCAGTTGCTGACATACATGAATTCAAGTCAAATCTACAGCAGGTTTTACAATCAGTTTTTTGTTTTATTATCGGAGACACTGTAAATCTGTAAATGGAGTTTACAGATGTTACAAATGTTGTAGGATGATAACAGAAATAACTTTTTTTATCTATCACCTTTACATTTTGTGAGTTAAATGTTAAATGAAATATAAATAAAATAACTTCTTCTTCTACATCATAGTAAGTGTATCAGAATTATAATTTTTTTGTTATACGATACGATACGATATATGATACGATATGATACGATATGATACAATAAGCTATGACATGATATGACATGAAGTGATACGATGCGATATGATACGATACGATGTGATACACTTTATTGTCCCCTTGGGGAAATTTATCTTGGATTCAAGTACTGCACACCATCAGCTACCACTACGGCTGCATCAATAAAAAAAAATAAATTAAAAAAAACACATACCAATGTAAACCACAAGCAACATACTCTATATTGCACAAGATCTACAAAAACAGCATCAATAAGCATAAAGACAAGAACTCCTTGATGCCATTGCACAACCCTACAGCCTCATGAAAGAAAGAAAGAAAGAAAGATATTCCTTTATTAGTCCCACAGTGGGGAAATTCAGTTTTACACTCTGTTTTTCAAAAAATAAATATATATGTAAATGGAGAGATGTGAGAGGGGGGGGGGTGCTCGGGAGAAGGGCGCAGAGGAGGGGGGGGGGGGGGGGGGCTGGGGGGGGGCGGCGGGGGAGGAGAGGAGGGGAAAAAGGGCCCCTCCACAAAGAAGATGTTGTTTTTGGAGGGGGGGGATATCAGAAGCTCTCCCCATTATAATAAAAAAAATTACATAGGGATGAAATTCCTCCCCCAAAAAAAAAAATTGACTGAAACATTAATTAATAAAATTTTAATCGAGGTGGGCACCAACAAGTTTTTAAAACTGCATTGGGAGAGCATCCCTAAATTGTAACATGCATTTATGGACAAGGACTAAATGTACTGTATTTATTTAGTGTTTGTAGCGAAACACTAATTTACACCTTTTTCAAAAGTTGCAGTAAAAAAATACATCCACAAAAAACATACACAAGATACAAAATACAAGTGTGTCTACAGGGGCATGAGAGCAATGTTTTTTCTCTTTTAGTCATGGTTTAATGCCTCTTAAAAACATCAACATTGTCCTGTCATTTTCAATATATGATGTGAATGAATACACAATGGATGCTACAATAATACAAAAAACAGTCCCTGGTTTAGTGAGTTTCACCGTATGTTGTCACTTTTAGATGCCAGTAAAGCGGCGTTCATGGCCTCTCCCAGTTCCTGCTTCCTAGCTAATCGCAACAAGGCCAGTGCGGCCAACGACCAATCAGTGAAGAACGAGTCTCTGGGAGAACACGCCTACATGTCTCTGTCCACCAATCAGCAGCAGAGTCTGGAAACAAGCACCATCATCTACCAGGGCACGGAGTCTGTTGGGTTCACGGTCTCAGGTAAAACTAAAATAATGCACCTTTTTATTGATTATTAACACATCAAGAAGAACACCCCCAACTTTTTTCAGTTTCAACTGTATTTTCCAGACCATCAGTTTGTTTTGGTCCTTGAGATTTATGAGGTTAAGATGATAAGTTCAAATGATAAATTATAAAGATGTAAAGTCTGCTTGGTATTTCTCTTCATTGTCACTATACACAGCAGCACTGGGCAACTTTCCATGCTGGTAGCTTTAAGTGTTAGCTGACTGCTAGAAGGTACATTGGGCCTCATTCAAGAACGTTTTTGTATTTTTGTCTTAACTTTCTCTTACTTGTTTTCGTACCTTGTGCTTGTACGAATGATCTACTTCAAATTCAGCAAATGCTTCTAACTTGCGATAACTGTGTATTGTAAATGACCTGGGTAAATGACTGTATTAACATAACTAACGCTCCAGTGATTCCACTTACTGTAAGGCTACGCATCCTGCACCATTCATCTGTCTCTGCCAATATATCAGCAAGCTGTCTAACGACGTACTCTTTGCCAAGAGACACATCCAGAAGAAGCAAGTCAGCCATGACACACCTGGTTACACATGGTGTTGACCTTATTATATACAGGGACAAATTAACTTTCAATTAGTGCATAATTTGAGCCGCAGTTGCAGTTTCAGGTGTTCGTATTGATATTGTAGTGTTAAATGGTGGTATACGCACCAAATATATGGAACAAGCTCCCAGAAAACTGCAGGACTGCTCCTGCTCTTAAATCAAAGCTTAAAACTTTCCTGTTTGCTGCTGCCTTTCATTAAACCAAATAATGATCTTATATTGCACTACAACTTTTACTCTCGTGTTTTATACTCTATATTAGCTTTTATTGTTAGCTTGTTTTTATTTTCTAATCGATAATGTTTGTATGACTTTTTTAAGCACGTTGAATTGCCCTGTTGCTGAAATGTGCGATACAAATTAAGCTGCCTTGACTATATGAATACCTTTAGAATCATATTATAATTTAAATTGCAGAGTCAAACAGGATAATGTCAACATAACTATGAAGAGTAATATAAATAGGATTAATTAATTTATAAACTCAAAATTTCTTCAAAGTAATGAAATATACAATACCTTAGTGAAAACAGACTAACTGCACTTGACTCCTACGACAGATCTCGAACATTCGTAAATTGTGTTTGTAACTAAGAGAAAATTCAAAATATGAGAAAATCGGTGAATGCTACAAGTTCTCCTAATTCACTTGAACATGCCACTTAAGAACCTGGTGGTAACCTCCAGGTCTGAGAGGTGAAGCCAATGTTGAAGTGCCTTAAACCTGCATTCTTTGTAATAGCCAGCAGGGGGCGACTCCTCTGGTTGCAAAGAGAAGACTGATTCTATAGAAGTCTATGAGAAAATGAGTCTACTTCTCACTTGATTTATTACCTCAGTAAACATTGTAAACATGAGTTTATGGTCTCAATCACTAGTTTCAAGTCTTCTTCAATACAGCTTGATGTTCATTTAGTAAATTATGGTCCCATTTAGAGTCAAATAGACCATGAAGCAGGGTGTGCTTTAGGGTGCGGCTACCTTTGATTGACTAATCGCTACCATGGTGTTGTCCAGTTTGGGAGTTGTCCATGTCCATCTTACAACTTTAACCCTTTCACAGTGCGTTTTGAGTTCATGAAAGTTAATTATAACACTCGGTTGTATTTAGCGCCACCCTCTCGTGTCACTTCTGGTTGCAAAAATAACCAAGATGGCGAAAGCCAAAATGCTGAACTCTAGGGTTCAAAACAGCAGTCCACAAACCAATGGGTGATGCCACAATGACTACGTCCATTTCTTATATGAAGTCCATGTTAAGAAGGAATCTGTTAGTACAAGTGGTTCTTGCATGAGGCCCAATAAGTCAGTATAAGCCCAATGATAATAATGACTAAATATTTTGTCTGTCATTGCCCTCTGCAACAACACGTGGGGCACTATGTTCACCAGCTAGTCGCTAACTGTGTGGTGCTGAGCGGGCAAAAAACAGTGGGGATTTTAAAGCTTTTTCTGCTGAAAACAGATGCTGGAAATGAGGTTGATGAGACTGAACCAAAACAGATCAGTCTTAGGCCTAAAAACCAAAACTATGAGCAGAAAGATTCTTAAATGCTCCATAGAGCTGCAGAGTGTTGATTTATGCAGATTTACATAAAATAATCCTGTATGCTAAGACACTAAGTGTATTATCCCGTTTCTTCTTCTCAGGTGGTCAGATGGACTTCTCTCAGGTCAGCGGCCCCCTCATGACGCCCCCTATCTCTCCAGCAGCATTAGTGCACAGAGGCTCCGTCATCAACCAGGGTCCCATGACGGGGAGGCCCCTGACTACTACTGCTTCTTCTTCCTCTACCTGCTCCTCCTCCTCTTCCTCCTGCCTGTCCTCTCTCAGCGCTATGACCCAGCCCAGCCCCTGCTCTTCATATCCGGATACCCTGTACCACTGCTTACCTCAGACCAGCTCTAGTTACTTCGCTCCAGCCGGCAGCTCGTTGGCCTCCAACTACCAGCCTGCACTCAGGTCAGCTTCATTTACTGTGCATCTGCAGTGACTCTTTATTAAAAAATTGTGAATGTTACATGTTATCTAACAATTATTTTATTAATACCATGATAGGCTTCTATGGCCGTATTTTATTATATTCTCTGTATTTAAAATGATGATCTATCTTTTTTGATTAATTTTGTCAGATTGTTAGATTGACTGGTAAATCATACAGAACTGATTTTTTTAACATAAATTCAGTACAATGGTCATTAACTATGGTCTCCACTGGACCCTCTCATGCCAACTCGTCACATACCGCCACTTTGTCACGCCCCTTACGCCCCTTAGCGTTACACCTGGCCTTTGGCGTCTCGGCCCTTGGCTGCCATCACTTTTTTTTTCAGCATCGAAACCACTATACATACCCTTGGCGTCACTTTAGTATTCGGCAACAAAACCACCATAGTTAGGTTTAGGAAAGAACAACATGGTTGGACTTTTGGAAAATTACACTCAACATTGTGAACACGAGACAAAAAGCTGATTGTAATGTAACGCACGGGACACGAACAGCGGTCTCCTGGAGGAAAGACTTGTGTTTATTGGACCCATCCACCTCCTCTTCCGCCGACCGCCTGGTGTGTATATTTTCACTCTTTAAACTACGTCACCACACTCCCGGCACACTTTATCGGAGTGTTTATTGTTGCGTCGGATGGGCTTACATTGTAGTTAATGGTCTCATAAAGCTAAAGGGTACCATGTGTGGCGATACTGAACACCGATGGCCATGACTCAGCTTCTGTATTTAACATTTTATTATGTATGTTTACTCATTTTAAAAGGCCTTAAGTCTCAATTCATACAGAACAATGCACATTCTTCTGAATTTGGCCTAAAAAATGTAGTTTGCATAATATTCAAAACTGCATTGCTACAAATAATAATACAAATAATAATCCTAACAATATTGTAATGATTCTTGCAGTAGAGAAATATTGTGTGCTGTTATACGTGTTATTTTACAGCTATTCCACCTTGACACATGCAGTAATTCAATGAAAATAGTACAATTTAGAATATTAATATAATAATAAAAGTTTTTTTTTAACATTTATGAGCTACTTGGAGCTTTTATTTGTAGATAAGTGCTTCCTGTGGAGGTGTGTGGTTGTTTTATTGTGGCATTGGCGAATACAGTATGTATGTGGTTATGAGCCATCAAGTTCCCATCCATGATTAAATTTACAAATAACTGATGGTTAAGTAAAAGATGTTTTGTTGCCATTATTAAGTCTGAAGATTTGTTTGATCTGTGTTTCAGGCCTCAGACCCAGAGTCAGTGTCTGGCTTCGGTTCAGTCTCAGGCTTCATCGCTGGCCTACCATCTCTCTCGGTACCCGTCCTTCAATGACCAACACCTGACTAAAGACGTCTTCTACAGCCATCATCACCCATCGAACAGCAATAACTGCGCCCTGACACCTTACGGCTCTGCCGTCCGACCCGCGTCCAGCTACACTTCAGGCTCAGATCAGACTGAACAGGGACTGGACACTCAGACAGCAGCTCCGATTCTGGACCCAGCAGAGGGGTTTGGGTTTGTGGGGACTGGACTGAACCCGGCGAGCGGTGGGTGTCAGGGACAGACGTACTCTGCTGCAGGACACAGCGGTAAGGGCGACTCAGGCTGTGGACCTAATGTGGGAAGTAGCCTCTTAAACTTAACTGGCTCATCTGGTGGATCCCACAGAACAGGGAAATAAATGTAAAGACAGCCTGAATATATCCATTTGATGTTAAGGTGCTGTCTTGGCATTAATTAACCGTCTAATGTGGCTTCAGTGAAGAGTTGGAAGAATTAGATACAAAATATGTACTCAGTGTGATCTTCTACAGACTGAACATACAGAAGAACACAGTTTTTCACTTAAAAGTAACTTAAGGGGGACATTAAGGGGAATCTGTAAGAGTTATGAAGGGTTTTTTAAAATTCCAATTAAATTTATTGACATTTAATGCACATTTATTACAGTTTTCTGTGCTTTTTAGCTGCATATAGTCAACTTCTCCTGGCACAAATTTGACATATTAGTCCAGTGGTGCCCAAACTATTTTCCTTGAAGCTGTCTTTAACGAACAAACTCATCAATTTCATCAACATGCTTTTTTTTGTAATGACTTAATTAATCATACTTATATTACAATAACTATCTATAATAACACTGACTATAACAATGTTAGAGCCAAGATAGATTTTATTATTGAGGTTAAATAAATGTAATTATTTTCTGCTAGACGGCCCATTAAAATGAGTGTTAATATGTAATTAAAAATTATATAAAACATAAATATTACATAAATATATAATAACATAAATATATAAGATATAACATATAAAAATAGACTTGTATATAGCGTACAAAATATAAAATATAAAATAAAAAGTTAATATGCCTTGCTTTATGTACATCAAGCTGGACAATAAAGGTTTTTGACTGCAGTGAGAATGTTATTTTTGAAAGGCTAAACGCCATCAAATATGGATTGAAACTGATTATTTTGTTAGATTTTAATTTTTAAGAATTACATTTTTTTTTTATATATACAGACAGAAGTGTGTTATTATGATTATTATCAGAGCAACAAATCCTGGTGCAACCCTGTGATCTTTGGCGCCCTGTTAAGGGGGGCCTGGACCCAAGGTTGGGAAGCATTGCATTAAAAAAAAAAAAAAAAAAAAAAAAAAAAATTGGATTTCCCCTCATGGGACTAATAAAGGACTATCTTCTTCTTCTTCTTCTAGATTTAAAAGATTACAAATTTTAGAGTAATATTAACTGTAAACTGATTTATTTTCAAAACACACACACATCACTGCCTGTGACTATTTTAGACCAGAGGAGGTGTGTAGAACGGCTAGTTTTTGCTGAAAGGAAGAAAATCCCACATTTATTTATAAATGCTGCAGAATTACTTTAAACGATCTGTGCAATAGTTTTACATATACAAAAGCCAGTTTCTTTGCTATGATACTCCAGACTGCAGCGTATCTTTATACAACAGTTTGTATATTATCTTATGAAAAGTTATTCCTCATTTTTTGTGCATTCTCCTATGACAGATTTCAATGTCTTACATGCATACAGTCTTTTCAAAATAAACTTCTGTCTTCACAAGAAACTACTTGCTTAGGTTTAAGCAACAAACACCTAGTTAGGTTTATGAATAGGTCATGGTTTAGGTTAAAATAACTCAGGAAGTGGCGTAACTCAAGGACGGATCAGGGTTGGACTCTGGTTTCACACGGGACATAAACATTGGTCTCCTGGGCATAAGTCCATGTTTTTTTCACACACTCATCCATCCCGACCTTCATGTTTGTTGCTTTATACTTCCTGGTTCACAATTACGTGGATTAAATATGCGTAATTTTTGTGAGCTATATACAAATTACATTATTTTTCGTAGATATAACTATGAATGGTGTGGAGGTATGTGAGCCTACAGACTGATACTGTCAGTGGTTCACAACCGTGGCTGTTTTGCCAAAGTATTCAAGAATAAATAGTTTTAGGAAAGAAAGAAAAAACTTTTTGACTCCTTAAAATGAATGTCAAGGTGATGTTGTGATTGTGATTGTGATTGTGTCATTTGAGGCTTTTAGAGACATGCAGAGGTGAAAGAATGCAGTATTTCAAAGAAATATACATATTTTTTATGCCTATAATCCCCTAGTGACCATTCAGATTTTTCTGTGCTCAAACTAAATTGCACCAACTATTCCTGGAAAACAAAAACTCAATGCCAACCTGTTGTCCTGTGACAGGTTACTATGGCAACAGCAGTTACCTGGACAGCCAGCGCATGACATCAATGGTTGACCAGCACGTGTCTGTCATCAGCACGGTCGGCAGCCTGCGCCCGTTCCCTTCAACATACTCTGAAGTCCACGATCCGCTCAACATCCTGGACGAACCGGGAAGGAAAACAACAGGAGCGTATTTTACTGAAGCTGAAACCGGAGCAGGTCAGGTTTAAATTTCTCAACAGGCAAATACAGGTAAAAGTGAGAAATCCATAAGAGGACCTGAGGTGTAAATCTTGTCTTGCATTGTTGTAAAGCAATTAAATCTTCTGTTTCCTCCCCAGATCATTCCCTGCCCTCGACAGGATCTGCTCACTGCATGTTTGGAGTTCCCTCTCCGTTCACCTCCCAGGATGCATTGCTTTCTCAGCAGCGGGTGCCGTCAACCTCAGAGGTGCAGGACCTGGTGTCTTCGCTGCCTCCCATCAATACTGTCTTTATGGGAGCAGGAGGAGTACAATGATGGCAGAAACTTCTACTGGAGAACCGTCCTGATGTTTGGAGTCCAGTTCCCATCAGATCCAGAAAGTATGTATATGACGAGTTCACATCCAAACTGTACAGTATGAACACGGAGACAGGACATAAACACATAATCATATATAGGAGACCTGCATGACACATGCCAATTATTTTACCCCCTATTGCATTATAAACCAGAGAGCAGCAAAGAAAAGATATTTATAAATGTACAAATTATAACAAGAGTCACACTGCAACAGATATTTATCAGCAACTGTATTTGTTAATCAGTCATTTGTTCCAGTTTGGAAATAATCACAAACTTGTGTTCCTATGTTATTGATGCCCGAGGGCTTCCACTTCTTCTGTGTGCAAATTGGTGTAAATAAATCTTTGTTAGTTGAAATGCTGTTCTATATTTACTGACAAGACAACAAGTGAAACGCAGCCTAACAGCGCAGATATATGACGTGATATAGAGATAAGAGTTTGTTCATTCAGAAAAGCTGCCATCACTGCTCCAAGATGCAGGCATCGTCATCGGACCATAATAGAGAGTGTTTTTTATCATACAGATCAGAGAATAATCACAATCTCCTGAGCCTTTAGAGGGTTCCTGCTTTGCTGGAGCAGGTGAATGAGCAGGTTGTGTTTGGTGATGAAACAATTTATTATTTCAAATTATTTTTCTTTTAGAAATGCCATCTTGAATTTGTATCGAAAATTAAATAAATCCTTGCGATAAAAGATGTTGATGGGGCTGACTGCAGTCTGTCCTTCCCCCTAAAAATGATCCCATAGGTTATAAGCAGTTTATTACAACCCATTTCACATTCATTGAGTTGTTCTACACTCGCTCAGAGTAGTGAGTGAGGAGTCAGCAGTCAATCAATGTCAGTATCAAAAAGGCAATAGAAAGTGTTTTGAGAAAGTGTGAGTTACTGCAACCACGAGGGGTCCTTGAGCATGCAGTCATAAATGAGCACCCAAAATATTATGCAGTTTGGTGCAGCAGTGGGCGAAATAAGACACAGAGATGCAAGTTATCCATCTCATGATCCTCCTGGTGGAGATAATTAGCACTAAACACAAAATACAGTTCAGGATGTTGGGATGTCATTAGTTTTGCATGTCTATTTGGTCATAACTCAAAGTGTTGGACAAATGAAAGGACAAATTAGTGAGATTTTCCTAAAAAAAAAAACAACAACAGGAAAAACAATGTATAGACTGATATAAAAATAATTCCTCTCAGTCATCTCTTCAGACCCACTAGAAGTGTGTGGTGGTGTCTGTGTTTGCTCTGTTCAGGATGTTTCTGGGCATCAACCTCTTAAAGGTAGCAACCAGGAGCCAGATCATAAGTGAGCATCCAAGAAGAAGATGACACAATGGTGGACAGAGCGCTGAAAAAAAAAACAAGAGTGACTGTGGGGTTGGCTTTCACCTGCTGGCGAGCACCTTAACCTTTGTTGAACCGGGGAGGGCCGACTTTGATTGTTGTGTCTTCAACCCACAACCAACAAATCCTACTCATGGCACCTTTAATATTTGCCCAGGCGGTGGTGCTTGAAGGAAAGAAAATAGGATCACAGCAGTTATTGTAATTCATGCTGAGGGGGGCATGAATGTCTGACCCAACTTTTGTGGCAATCCATCCAGTAGTTGTTGAGACATTTCACTAAAAGGCAAAAATGTCATCCTCATAGTGGTGCTAGAGGAAGTCAAAGTCAGTAAGAGTCATCATATGAGCTCCATGAATTTCTGCACAAAAGTTCATGATAATCTATTAAATCTTTTCTGAGATATTTCAGTCTCGGCCAAAGTGGTGGATACACCACTATCATGGCTAAAAACATAAATTAGCTGCTGCAGCTCTACTGAAATATTACTGCGTTGCCTCTGGTTGCATTTCTTAATTAGCTGTAATGATAGAGAGAGTGAACAGGGAACAGGTCTTGCTTTTGTCTGCCTCTGCAGCAGATTGACTTCCAGTCGATAATAGACCCCAATAGAGTCCTTATCTCGCCTGATTCAAAGACCATGTGTCAAAGCTCCAAACACACAACTCTTTAATGGTCCAACTCTGAGATTACACGACCGAATCACAATTGAAGACTGTGGATCAAAGTTTTTTTTTTTTATTTGTAATTATTTGCTTTTTCTGCGGCACAATGGGGAGGAGATATGAGTCAGATAAAAGTGTTTACCAAAATGTTAGGTGAACCAACAGAGAGGGAGGGCCGGTGGACGAGAGTAAAGCAGTTAATACGACACCATGGTGACCTCGGTGAAACATGGAGACGTGTTTCCTCTTTAGTTTGTCATGATGGAGCAGATGGGACGTCATAAAACCGCATCATCAGAGGAGGCTGAAACAGGACGCGTAGTTTCCTCTGATAAAACATACTTCGGTAAAAAACTCAAAGCTTTTACTGGAATTATCTTTAAATGGAGAGGAACCCTTAAATTTTACTAAACTGTGTTATGACATTGAAATAAGTAATGATTTTCAGATCAATCTTCAAATCTTTCAGATCTTTAAATTACATTTTTAATATTAATTTCAAACATTGTTTAAATAAATTAGTTTAAATATTGTTTGTAAGTTTATTCTTCTCTACAGATGGGGAAGCATGACCACTTCTTGACATATCTAAAAACTAGGGCTGTCAATTAATTGAAATGATAATCAATTAATTGTATGCTTTCTTTTTTTTTTAACAGTATACCTATGGGGGATTTTACGTACATCCTATCCCCATTATTTGCATTATTTGGTCAGTCTTGGCAGAAATCACAGCACACAATCAAATGAATAGGTAAACGAATATAACACAGTAACTGAAACTAATATGATAAAATACAGATGATGCAGAAATTACAGTGTAAAGAATTATTAATGGACACATGGGCTACTCCAATATTCTAATCTTTCTTATATTTATTGATTATCACCAACATTTAGTTTCAAAAACTCCACAAATCTCCCCCAGATATTTCCAAACACTACTGACTTCCCTTTAGTAATGTATGTTGCAAATTAATCACATTTTGTCTGATCAAAATTTACCTTGTCAAGAATTTAATACTCTTATCAATGTAGGACTGACTTGACTATGACTTGCCCCAAACTGCATGTGATTATCATAAAGTGGGCATGTCTGTGAAGGGGAGACTTGTGGGTACCCACAAAACCCATTTACATTCACATATCTTAAGGTCAAAGGTCAAGGGACCCTTTTGTGAAATGACCATGCTAGTTTTTCCTCACCAAAATTTAGCGCAAGTTCGCTGCGTTATTTATCCTCCTTCACAACAAGCTGTGGTCCAATCATGGTTGGTACCGATGGATTCATTAGGTTTTCTAGTTTTGTACAGTACCAGCATCTTAACTTTAACTTTTAAACACAGCCCACTACAACCTCAGAAATATCGACTGCATTCATGCATTAAAGACATTAGTGGCGTTAAAACGAGTTTAGGTTTTAATACTTTATTTTGTAGTTCTGGAATTTAATAATATTTTTTTTTTTTCCAGTTTCCTGGAAAAAACAATGAAATTTACTACTAATTATAGAGAAAATGGTATGTTCCCTGAAACACAAGCTCCATTTAAACCCATTAAAATAACAAATTTATTGTCCATTTATGATAGAAACTTTAAACTCTATTCTCCATATTTGTTCAGCTGTATGGTCGACTCCCAAACTACATTGCTGTTTTTATTAAATTTAGCATAACCCAACATGTTGTGTTGTTATTGATGGACAGGATGGGGTTCACCAGTGGCATGAGCTAAAAGAAACAGAAAGTTATATGCACTCTGTTTTGTATATTCTCTTGTATATCATGACCTGAAAATAATTTAATCAAATTAATAAAGACTGCTGTTGTCTTTAGGACATTTTTGTATTATTTGACTCTTTAGAGACATGTTCTACTGTAAACAACAGATTAGTTTTATAGTCTTTATTCTGTTTATGTGTGAAAACATGTTTTCTTTATATGTGGAATTATTGTGTGTCATGCAGGATTTTTACAGCATGACAAAAGTAACTCACAATTCACAGTTAAATACTGTTTTTGTTATAAGCAGTTTTCGACATAATAAAATATGAAAATTCAAAAAAAGGTGCAAAATATATTAACATAAATATCAGGCTGATTATAAAGTGATTTGAGAGCAAAAAAAGACAAACCATTTTAAAAACTATTTATATTATCGCAGGTTTTCTTGGCTCTCCTAATGCATTTGTGTTCAAGGAGAAACTTCGTGGTAAAACCAACAGATCACTGTTGAATATTTAATAAAAATCCAATAAATATAAATAGACACTGGCAGGAGTCGGCCTGTTTTAGATGAATGGCGGTGACGTGGCCATCCTCCCTCCTCCCTTCTTGATTGGTTTTTATACGTTATCTACTCAGGAGGAAAAATCCATTTCAGGTGCTCATGCAGTGGCGCAGGGACAGATGGTGGCATATGTAATGATTACAGAATCCCCACGTTAAAATACTTTAATTA
The DNA here is from genome assembly GCA_947000775.1 of Pterois miles. Lineage (NCBI taxonomy): Eukaryota > Metazoa > Chordata > Actinopteri > Perciformes > Scorpaenidae > Pterois > Pterois miles. The sequence continues at coordinate 11,919,046 of CAMQGK010000634.1, forward strand.
CTAAGTCAATAATGGCTGCAACAATTGCCGGACCTTTAGTGTAAAAACAACAGAAGGCCGAAGGCAAACTTTGGGCCAATGTTTAACCAGAACTTTGCATTAGAGCCGATCGAGGCGGCCTCCATATGTGTCTGTCTCTCACAGACTGTGCTGCAGGTTAAAACCTTCCTACCTCTTCTTTCTCGTATGATAAATGTTATTATTTATTACTTTATGGCAGTTACAACCCTCCTGTGAAAAAATAAATAAAAGTGAAAAGGAGATAAATGTTTGAAAAAATCTGATTTTATTTTCCAGCAGACTCACAGATGTTTAATTCTCATTATATTATAATTATATAAAAAAACGGATTATTATCAGCCTGCAAATAGAGAAAAATGTTCTGCAAATGAGAGATACTGGAAACAAAATGTTATAACACTGGAACACACACTGGAATATATTACTGCTATTATAATCAAGAATCAGCAAATGTAATACCAAAATGTAATGATTTAAAGCATTTTGCAATTAATTTTGATTTTTGTTTTATTTCAAATCTAATTTAGCAACATTAAATTAAAAAAACAATATGGAATCATTACCTGACAAACTTTTGTACCAATAAAACATAATGTTTTTTAATGTAATAAATTAATAATTGAGTAATGAGATTAAAAACTGAAAAGGTCTGTAGTAAATCCAGGGGCACACTCCTGTCTCCATATCATTTGGTTTAAGTCAGCCTGTTTTTCATATAGTTGTAGCAGTAGTAGCTGTTGTTGTTGTAGTAGTACTTGTTTCTTATTGATGAATGATTAATAACTTTTATACAGGCGATGGACAACATAACATAATAAATATACAATAAACCATATCTGTATGAAGCTTAAAATGTTCACTGTGTTAAGATGAGAGGTTAAATTTAAAAAATAGTTATTTCAATGTTTAATGCTGCAGAGGGTGCGACATAAAG